>PVHY01000980.1:0-181839 GCA_004024945.1 Uropsilus gracilis | reverse complement strand
TTTTGGAAGTTCATAATTCCCAGGATTCCAGGTTATAAGTAAATGACCTAAAGGAAGAGAAGTATGCAAACAAGTTATCAGATATCCTACATCTACCAACCAGCAATAAGGACATTTGACTCCAGAATGAAAATGCCTCTCTTTGATCTAAAATCTCTCCATCACATGCCTGTAGCATTTTGCTCATCAAATACCAAAGCTGCCTGAGTTGAAAGATAAAGTAAGACAAGAATACCAATAAGTAGAACCTTTGATGTTACCAAAATACCCATTAAAAAAAAAAAAAAAACAAGCATTGAGACTTGGAAATTAGGGTGTATATGCTGGATTAGAGAGTTTGAGTTTTCTTCAAATACCTGGGTTCAGTGCCAGAAAGATGATGCTGGTACCATCTTATTACCATGTTTGATGTCATATTGCTATTATGACAAGCTTGTTGTAGCTTTGTCATTTCCAATGTTATTTAGAGATTTAGCTCGGGAGATGGGGACAGGCCTTGGGCAAAATATTTCGGTTGGGTGATGCCAATGGTAAAAATTCACAATGGTTAGACAGATAGGAGTTCAGGAACCGCCATGTTTTCATGAATAGGACCATGTATTACTCATCTCTATAAATACATTCAGGAGGAGAGATGCACTTAAGTAAATGCAATAGCAGGAAACTTTTAACATCACACAAACGGAATGCTACTTTGAAGTGAATTCCTGACATATGTTTCATTTCTTTTGCTTGTGTAATTTCTCTTGAAAGATTTACATGTTTTACACTGTACTTTATCTAAAATGGATCAAGTGGTTCAAATAATAAAAAAAACAACAAACTTTTAAGAAAGACACAAAAAATCAAGCCCATGGAAAGGAGTTGGCAGCAAATAGGCTAACCACAAAGATGAAAGCAATTTTGTAATTAAAGCTTAACTTTTTAAAAAAATTATTTTCCCCATGTATTGCTGTAGTCCCTGTAGCTCAATGGCCACCAGGTCACTTGTGAACTGTCACCATATTTCCGTGTGTTCATCCCTCTCCTGCTTTGCTCCCCTCACTCCTACTCTTTTGCTATAAGCTTCAGTTCTATGATTAACTTGTTAGTTTTGACATTTTTCTTGACCTTGATTAGAAGTTAATTTTGACTCAAGATTTCTGCTGGTGTAACTCTTATCTGCTTGAATAAAATATGCTGGTTCTTCATGAAAGGGAATATTTAAAAAATACTAAATATTAAAAAGAATCCATGTTATTGGAAAGGCCAATTTTTAAATTTTTAAAATTTAAATGAAATAAACTTTAGAAATGTATGCCAGTATAGGCTGTCTTGCTGTGGTCATAAATAAATACCTTCAAATTTCAGTGACTTAACCCAGGACATTTTTATTTCTATTCACATTGTGACATGATGATGCCATTGTAGCTTTTTGGATAGTCTTATTTCGATGAAACTCAATGATTTGACCTCCTTACATCCTGTAACTTTATCAAATGGCAGTTCTTGTTTTCCAGTGTACAGATAAGGAGGAGAGAGGAAAAAAGGGTAGAAGAGGGCATGAGAAATTCTAGAGAAAGGGACCAAAAGATATATATTACTTTCACTCATAGCCCATTGGTCAGAGAATCAATCACATGTGCCCAAATTAATTTGCAACAGCAGCTGGAGTATGTGGTATATCTCTGTTCTCAGTTTAACATCTGGTCAATTTCTGCCAAATTAAGTATTCATCTTAAGCTTTTCTTCCTCTCATCTCTAAGTCTGCTTTGAAACACTTTATCCCCTGGGGTTCTCAGCAACAAGGAAATATATCCACCAATTGTATGAATATAAAGTAAAATTATTACATTAATATAATTTGTATTAAAAATATTTTTCTGTCTCGATCAATTAAATACTAAACATTGGTTAGTTTTCTATTTAAACCTGTTTCTATGAATGATGAAGTATTTTTGCATTCAAATCAAATGTACACATTATTATAAATATTAGATTAATTAATTCTCTGTCCTCATTTCCAGAGCAGTTTTCATTTTAACCCACTATGTATTAAGGTTCCAAATAAGTTTCTTTCATATAAGAATTTTCTTTCTGAAAAAAAGTGTTAAAAAATATTGAATTTGGATAGGTTGCTTCCTTACCTCTGACTCCTAAGGATCACAACCTTCTCTATTAAGATCTAAGAACCAGAAAGGATCTTCTCACAACGTACAAAAAATGGGCGATCTGAGAGCTACTGTCAAAAGAGAGAGTTTTCATTATATTCTTGCTTTGAGCCCCTGGTCAGCACTAGTTTGAACTTCTGCTAATTGGAAACACTATACTGAAGGAGTTTTGGAAAATTAATAATCAGTTTTCATTTGTGAGCATTTACATCTCTATGCTTTCATTTTACAAAATTGTATACCCTAGCATTTGGCTTTGAGGTTTGCTTCATTTAGGTCTATATTGGAAAGGCCTGTGTTCCTTTCACAGCCAGGCTTTTCTTCAGCTCCAAGGATTTACTTGGTTTTGTGCCATCTTATCCCACATTTTATTCCTTACCTCCTAGTCAAATGTTTCATTACCAAATCATAGTAGTACATAACAAGATGAAAAAAAAAAAAAAAAAAGAAGACAGCAAAGATGCAGCAAACCTGCACCTTTCTTAAAACAGGAAAACATTCTGGTTTGAATTTCCTGTCAGATTTTGGGCAGGTTAGTTGGCAGTGAATGATTTGGACACATTTCAGGTTTCAGAGAAATTTCACAGAGCTTTATTGCTGCCCTCTGGGCCCCCGTTAGAGCATGCTGAGACTCTGGGCTTAGCCTGATGCACTTTTCATTAGTCATCATTCTTTAAGGCACACAGCAAGCACTTCCTCTTCACCATCTTAGGGTTTTTTATTCCATTCAAGTGATTGAAAAGATTGCTCTGAATCAACAGCAGCATTTTACTGTGGGGGATAGGAAGGTGGAAATAGGACTTAAAAATAAAGAACCTGATGTTGTGGCAGCCTACCCCTTATACCTGGTCTTTTCTAATGTTCTCTTAATAAGTGTTCTATTTTAAAATATTTCTAGATATACAGAAAAGTTGCAAAGATCATACAGAGAATACCTATCTACCCACACCCAGCTTCCTCTATTGTTAGTGTCTTACATTACTATGGCACATTTTTTTCAACTTAGTTGAACTAGTATTAGCACATTATTGTGATCTACAGCTTGTACTTTGATTCTCCATAGTCCTTGTTCTTTGTCAGATCACACATAACATTTAGTTTTCATATCTTTTCTCTTTAGGCTCCTTTCTACTGTGTGGTTATATGTGTACTAGGTTGTGATATAATATGCAAATCAGGCCCCCCCCATTTGAAAGTCACTGCAAAATAGTAAGTTATAGATAGCCACTCTTTTTAAGTTCCTATCAATAATTTAAAAGAAAATGTTAAGGAATATGCCAACTACTAGAAGTATTTCTATCTTGTTATGGTCAAAAGAGTTTGAGGGGAGATAGTTATATATAGAGAAAATTGAATAGCAACAGCAACTTGAAGGTATCTTAGAAATGGAGAAATGGAGTCCTAAATGCCATTCAGATCTATTAGGGCTTATCATTTTCAAAGCAAACACCATGCGTTTCTGCTAGTGATGTTCATTTCATTCAGGAATGCTGTTTGGCCTTAGTGACTCATAGCAGTCACTTTTACAGATTTTTTTGAAGTGTCAGATGTGGTGAGTTGCCTGGGTCTAGAAAGAGTTTAGTACGTAGATTTGAACTTCACTGGCTGTTTTTCATGGGAAAGTCAGTTGATTAGATTAAAGATGAAAGGCTGTTCCAGTCAGCTGTTGTAGGCCATACACAGATGGAAGGAAGCAGGGAAGGCAGGGTGTGTACATTTGTCATTGTCTTCCATCCAGATAATTTAATATGGATTTCCCACTTTTTTATTGGTAGAGGGTAGGAAGTAGTAAGGTCAAGGGTGACAAGAAATCCTCAAGTATTTATTACTGCTGATAGTATAATACCTAGCCGAACAAATCACTGCCTTTAATATATTCTTGTAGCCTGTGGAAAGGTGGAAACAGAGGAAGAGAGAGAGAGAGAGAGAGAGAGAGAGAGAGAGAGAGAGAGGGAGAGGGAGAGGGAGGGAGAGAGAGAGAGGGAGAGGGAGAGAGGGAGAGGGAGAGAGAGAGAGGAAGGGAGAGAGGCAGGGAGGGAAGAAGGGAGGGAGGGAAAGTTGAAAATATGGGGGAATGATCAGTTTTAGGGCTACCTGAGAATGAAATGTCTGTGGGGTATCTATGTCCACAAAAGGTATTTATTTTCTATGTTTTAAGGTGAAGTAACTGAATCCATATACTTAATAATTATAAATAAATAAAATTTAAGTGTATTTTTTAATTTTCAAAATTTATTGCCTTATAATTCATTGTTGAAGGGAGTTTTTAAAGACTTTTCATCTTTTTCTTGCCTCCAGGAAGGCAGCTAACTCAATCACAACCAGCTATTACAAAGTAAACAGTGAATTTCACTTGATTTCCTGGGTCTTTTTCAATTCAACAATTAACATCAAGTGGGAAAACCATGGATAATTAGATAGATTACTTAGAATAATTAAAATGGATAATGAGTATTCTAAGTTGTAGCAATGCTTGATTAAACATGGATTTTTTTGTGGCTTCTTCACCTCACTCATGTTTATATCTTTTGGCTTCTATCTACCGTAACTTTTGACTCTTATGGAGTTGGAAAACAAAATTAGGGAAACAAAATTATACAGAGGAGAACCTATTCTGTTTGCCAAATGATGTGTAATTTTGAGGTAGGCAAATGAGTTGAAAATATGATATAATGCAGCTATATTAACTTTGCTCTGTCATTAAAATTAGGAGGAAATTACCTCCTCCCCCAAGTGTGAGTAAATACGCACTCTCTCTTAAATCTCTAGTTGTAATAAACTTTGTTCTAACATCACATCACCTCCCTGACTTTTCTGTTTGTTTTCCATTCATTAAAGAAAGTTTGCTGTTTTCAATCTGCTTGGGTTTGGTGTTTCTGTTGGAGAAGTAAAAGGCCAAAGACCACATGACTGCTGAGAGCAAACACTGCTTAAGGCACAGTTGCTGCTTACTGGGGCTAGGGATAGTGGAGCTTGTTGGAGAGATAAGGTCTTGTGGGGAGGAGAGCTGAGAGAAGGTGTTGGGGGGGACATAAAAGTTCTGCCCCCCCATTACCTCTGAGGCCCCTCAGGAAACAGATACCAAGGTCTAAATGCAAAACTTGCAGTAGAGTATAACACATGTGAAGCAGTAAGAAGAGAGGGAATGGGAGGCAGAGTTGAGTGAGCCTCAGATTGTAAGGCAAGTTTGATGTTTATGAAGGGAGATTCATTATGAAGAGGCAGGATTCAAACTTCAAGGTAGCTCTGAAAAACTCTTGACTAGGAGCCCCAAAGCAAGTTTTTACTAGAGAAGTTCCTCTGTTGGGCAGATTGCCTGACCCTGGTCTGCCCCCATCCCAAGGTTTATCATTGGCTAGAAGCAGCTTCAGAAGAGCATAGCCTTGGTGCAAATGCTACAATAGGTTCTAAAGAGTTGGAAGTTGGAAATTGCAGACCAGCAGGCACATAGCGTCTAAAGATTCTCTGCATAAGAGAGCTGAACTGAATAGTGCCTTTCCTTGACTGCTACAGTTCGTGAATTATTCATATCAGAGCCAAAAAAGGGCAAGATTGGGTAAATTCTAGTTTTCCCCCATACCATAGAGTATTACAAAAAATGCAAACTTAGAGTTGGGATTTTCTTTTATCTCCAGAATGCTAAGGTATTCTTGCAAAAGTTAGCTTGACCCAGTTCAGCTACCATAAGTGGCCCAAAATATCAGCTCGAATCATTGCAGTGTGCTGACTCAACTTGTCAGAGCCGGAAGCCTCTTGGCAGAAATGAGAACTATCTCACCTCTTAGATCTGTGCGGAAAGGGAAATTGATTCACCAGTGTTTTCATTCCTTCTTTTTGTGGTGTTGCTTTTATGTGCTGGAGGGTGTTGTCTTTTCTATGACTCAGAAGCATAAACCCTCTCCTAAATTATAAAATTCATATTCAGAGTGGAAGAAAGCTAATCTCTTCTTGCTGTGTACTTTGAAAGTACAAAGACTGATTACACAAAAGTGGTTGATCTAAAATCTTACAAAGGGGAGGAAGACAGGAGTATAATTGGACAAAATATCAAATAGTTTCTGACCAGTTCTCTGTAGGTTCATTTAGCTGTACAAGGAGCTTTTCAAAGTCACCTTGTCACTGAAGTACAATCTGGTCCATCCTACAAATCATCTATTCTTTGATTTTAACCATCATGTTCATATTTTGCATCTATGGGTCCAAAGAATAAAATTACCTTCATTGTGAGAGATAAATTAAAGGTCTACAAGTCAAAGGCTCAAAGGACATGAAATTCCACTGTCAGATTAATTGGTCTTTCCCACAGTTTCAACTTTTCCAGATACAAATTCCAGAGCTGTTCCACAGCCAACCTCAGGATATGGCGCAACCTATATAGGCACCTGAGGAATGTTTGTGAGGCAGTTGTTTGTTGTTGCACAGAATATGTCCACAGCTGAGTGGAGAAGCAACGAAGAACCTGGGTACTGGTGACCACTGAAGTCTTTGCTGAGAATCTATTCTGTACGTTAAGCCTCCTGTTGCCCCTTTGAACTGAGCTTCCTAAAAAAATCCTATCCAACAGGAAAAAAAGAAAGGGGAAACTTATTTAAAATTGAGACTTTTAAAAAACTAACTACTGGGCTTCATTTCTTTAAGATTAAGATACATGGTCTTGTCCTTTGTTTGCTACTGATTTCATTTATTAGTAATGGCATGGTAGAAGTCATTGGCTTGCAAGGTTATTTCTAGTGGTGTGGCTTTATCTTTAAAAGAAATATAAAATAGCATAAAAGATGGAAGGTCTGGTGCTCTGTTTGCCCTTCTCTTTTAGGCAGTCCCAAGTCCCTACACTCTGTGAATTTAGTTCGAAAGTGACTATAAAGCAGGACTTTGTAAGTAGTAAGGTGGGTCTTGGGCAGAGATGATCCTAGTTCGAATCCAGTTACTATGCCCTTTTTATAATCCTCAGTAAAAACAATAGTAATGATAGTAATGCAGTGCTGTTCAGTTGCTTGTTATTATCACTAAAAAAGTTTGTTATAATTTCTAATGATAATTGCATAGGCAGTTTATAGGGCATGCCAAGCACTGAACTAAATTAGTTAACATACTGTATTTTCTTTAAACAACACAAACCTAAGAGGGTTAGGTCCAGAACTGAGATTCCAAAAGGTGAGTCAATTGTCCAAAGTAGCACAGCAAGAAATGGGCAGAGAAGGGACACAAACCCAGGTCATCTGACTCCAGAGCCAGCTCTATATGTGTGCAGCTTTTTAGCTTTAATTCCTAATGTACAGGAATTGGATTAAATGATCACTAAGGATGTTTGTTTTCTAAAAAATCTGCTATTTACATGACAGTTGTGTGATGAGGTTTTAAGAACAGAACTGTAGCCTCTGCCTATTATGACGGTCATCTACTAGAATCACAGAATCTCTCTTTATAGAATGGTAGCCAGCTGCATTTTTTGTGTGAAGTTCCTCACCCCTGGTGTAAATCATTAAACTTGCTGCAATTCTACCCACTTTATACATTTTAACTGGTGTGACCAGTTAAAAATTACTCTCCTTCTTAAACATTCCTCTTTCTCTTATCTTCTCTGGCAGAGTTGGGCATTTTCAGGACCCTAACTGAAAAGTCAATAGATCATTATTCATGTATTTTAGCTCAATATGAAAGGCATGCTGTGGTTGCTTCCTGGCTTTGTCAGCTGACAAGCCCTAAAAGCAATGACACACCTTTGCAATGAAAGCAAGTCACAGCTAGATCTCGGTCTCAAAATGCCCTTCTCCCCACAATGGAGCAGACGGCTATGTCTGTGACACTGAGATGTGCTGCCCGCTTCTGAGTATGTGGGGAAGACACTGAGATCAAGTGACCAGAGGGCTCATGGCATGGAGTCAGCAGACTGGTTTTGTGACTTCAGGGAACCTGAACAGGTCATATTTATGAAGGTCAGAATTTTATTGTGAAATAAGAGGGTTGCACTTGCTTTTTGCAGTCAATTTTCCCCTTTTTGAATGTGAATTTCATTCATATCACTTTTTTTTACCAATATCTGCTTTATTTTTTTTTTTTTACATCATTTCAGTCCCTGGGGGTCACCCATCACCATCACCTTCCCTCCCCGCCTGCTCCAGCTGGTTTTGTTTTTCCACTTGTCGGCTGGCTCCTTTTACCCTTTTCCACATGATGTCAAAAGGTCCACTGCTCATCTCTTTTGGACAGTACCTTGGCCCTTGTCCTTCCTCATCCTGCTTTCCTTACACTGTACCAAGCAAACTTACCACCAACCTGAGATTCTTTGCACTGTGCCCTCTCCTTTTTATGTCTTTGCTCAAGCTACTCCTAATAACTGAAACAGTCTTTCCTCCTCCTCTTCTTTTTACCTCTTCATCTCTTTTTCATCACTTGCTTCAGAAAGCTTTCCTTGAGCCTAAACTGAATTAAATGCACCTCTTTAGCCTATCCAACATATTGTAATTCTTTGTACTACATTGGTCCACTCTGCTAGTCCTTAAGCAGTTACAAACTATATCTAACACATGGGAAGATTTTCATCACCTCAATATTAGGAAAATGCAAATAGAATCAAGAGTGCAATCAAATGCAATCAAAAGTGCAATCAAAACAACAGTGAGATATCAACTCACACCTGTGAGAAAGGCTGTCATCAAAAAGACAAGAAACAACAAGTGTTGGCAAGAATGTGGAGAAAAAGATTGTAAATTGGTGCATCTACTACAGAAAATAATATGGAGATTCCTCAAAAATATAAGCATAGAATGGTCTCCTGTCCTACTCTTAGGTATTTGTCCAAAGAATATGAGACCACTGATTTGAGATATGTGTACTCCCAGGTTTATTATAACACTATGCATAGTAGCTAAGAGGTAGAAACAACCTAAGTTGCTACTAGTGGCATAAAGAAGCTGAGATATATACATAATAAAGTACTACACATACATGGCATTTGCAACAATACGGAATGATATTGAGTATATTATGCTTAACGAAACAAATCAGAGAAAGACAAAAGAACACAAGGTTTTTTACCCATATGTGGTAAATAAACAACATAAAAGCAGTTTTCGGGCTATAACAACAAAATAGTGGTGTCTAGAAGGGAAGGGGGAAGGAGGGTTGGGACATCAGGTAAAAGTTGTCAATTGTATAATGACAGAAGTTAGTCATTATACAATACCATACATCATACAATACCATACAATACATCTGTGGTACATTATACAATACCATACACCATACAATACCATACAATACATCTGTGGTATGCACAGATGTGGCATACACAGGTTTTGATTTTTAAGGCTGAACACTTGAAAACTTTGTTATGTTACAAATGGACAGTATTTCAATAGCAAAAGAAATTACTCCACAGTTATTTCTAACACAGGCCCAGCACCTGTTAATATACCCAAATACATGTTAAGTAAATTAACAAGCTTTCTATTCTCTGAACCTCAGTTTCACCTGTTAATATACTCATATATATGTTAAGTAAATTAACAAGCTTTCTATTCTCTGAACCTCAGTTTCCTCATCCATTATCTATTAATAATAAGGTATCAGATGAGATCGGGTGCGTTCAGGGTGGTATGGCCGTAGATATTAATAATAAGGTATATTTCACAGATTGCAGTGAAGATTATCTGGACTGGGTTGTAAGAAAGCTAATAGAAATAGCTGACCTGTATAAAATGGAATTTGAAGACTTGCTTTCTCCCTGGTATACAGTTTCCTCCTAAGGGGTAGGAGAAGTATGGGATTAGGGGGGCAAGATGGTGGGGGAGAGGTGTTGGGGGAGGGTTGATAAACTGTGAACCTTCCCCTCCCCCAAGCTAAATCTAGTGATCTAGTATAGTTCTTATTTTTGCATCACCCATGAATTAAAAATGGCTTCAAAAAATTTAAGTAGTTAGATAAAATCAAAAGAAGACTATGTCAATGTGTGGAAATTGTCTGAAATGCAAACTTCAGGATCTGTGAATAGTTTCACTGGGACACACCAGCTCCTTAGCATGTACTGTTGCTGTGTTCACTGCAAGAGAAACTTTATGACCAGAGAGAGACTAAGATATTTAATCTCTGGCCTTCAGTAGGAAATGTTTGGCAAACCCTATCCTAAACCTGAAACTTCCCTCTTGACACACTGCCCAACCCCTACTTTGAACTTGCATTCTGCTTTGATGTCAGCCTTTAAAGACAGTTGATACTTTCACAAGGCACTAGAGAGAAAGTTTTTTCTTATTACTAAACAGCTATGTATCTATGTAGAACACAGCAGCATGTTCCCCCAAGATATTTCTTGCTTGGGCACATATAATGTGGTGCATTTAGGAGAAAATTATTGTGTTCCCCTGCAAACTATCCCATTACAGAGGTTGTTAAAGGGAAGGGCTCCTGATTTTTTCAAATTAATCATGAATTAGAAATTTGTTCAAATTTCATGTATGCATATGTTTTTCCCTCTGTATGGGGTTTCCTTTTTACCCAATTAAAAAAAAAAAAAGAAATGAATGGGAAGAAATGAAAAGCCAGTGCAGTTCTCATTTCAAAAGTGAGGGCCAGGGGAGACTAAAACCAGAGTAGATTCAGTTATATGGCTGGAAGAGAATGACCAGGGAAAGAAGGGGAGGGGACCAAGAGAAAAGCTTAAAAGTGCAGTAGTCACCTAATGAGAAGACCGCAAGGGAGCTAGGAATTCTGTTTAGGAAAGTCGGAGCCCAGGAGATAACGGAGAATAGTCAAGAGTCAATCCGGCTCTGTGAGGAAGAGGCCCACGGACATTTTTGTGGTAGTTAAATTGCTTCCTGTGGAATCTTGGTAACTGGCGTACAAGTCTCCCCTCGTCTGTCTCCCCTGCCTGTGCGGTGTAGCTGTGGTTGTACGTGAAAGAGAAAACTACTTGTAACACTCTTCCACAGAGGAACACCGTGTGCCACCTTTCTGAAAAGAATCCAGGAACAGCCTGGATTCAAGCTGCATTCCTGAATTCCTCCAAGGGTGCAGTAAACAAATTGTTAGGATCCAAAGACACAGAAAGAGAAGCTTTAACAAAAAATGGTTTTGACGTCATGGCGGCTCCACCTGGCACCACTCCACATCGTAAGAAAACAATTATTCTGACGCTACTAGAGGTGGTCTGACCACTAAACCCACCAACGCCTCCCCTCTCTGCCTTCTGAAACTGCTTCAAAATTTTTTTTTTAAAAGATGCAGGATGACGGCAAACCAAATAAATACTCAAAGTTTAGAAAGGGGTGTTAGATATGTCAGGTTTCAGTCTGACCAAGTTCCTAACACAAGCTACGTGTGTAAATTCATAATTTGAAACTATAAAGATACAGCCTTTAGAGTGAGCTTTCAGAAATTGCAGACTTACACGAAAGTTTGTTTCAATTTTTTAAAACCTAACGCTTAAATGTCTGAGTTTTTACTCAATTTGAGGATTAATGTAACCTACTAATATCTATCAATAGTCCTGTCATTCCTGTCATTTGTTTCAGGCAGTGGTTTTAAAGGAATTTTGGGTTATATCATCGAGAAACAGGCTAGTGGTTGGTATTTCTCATTACATATGTGTGGCAAATTTATGATGCTTTTTCTATTAGAGGAAGGACCTGGATTGATGGATGGTTCAGAATTCAGTTAGCCTATATTGGGACAAAGTATCTGGGAGAGACTTATTAGATAGTCTTCAATGGAAGATTTTTCTTATGTTCATGTGACCAATTACAATGATGTTTTTATAAAATGGTTTTCTTTCAGACACCAGTTTCCAGACAGTATTTTTTCTTTTACTAATGTAAGCAAAGCAGATGTACTTGATTGATTATTGATTAGTGACTTGTAGAGGTTGCTTCTTTTTCCTTTTATATAGGAATGGGCAACAGTTTTGCTCTCAAGAACCACAAAACCATAGAGGAAATATGAAATGTACCCTCAAAATTAAATGAACAAATAAAAAACTTACAAAGTAGTTTATCAATGTATTCTTAATGTTAAAAATGGAATGTAATAAAGTAGCTACCATTTATATTTTTACTTGTTAAGTATCAATTATTATCTTGGTATATTCTTATCTTTTAAAATGTTATTTTATGTAAAAAAAGTGCTCACTGTAAATAACTAAAAAAAAAAAAGGGAAGTATAGAGAGGAGGATGAAAAAAATTCACCCTAACTTCTACCAACTCCCATTTTAGACAAATTTAGTTTACATTTTAGAGTATATGTTTGTGTGTATGTGTACACACACAGATCACTAGAAATGCTTTTATTAAAATGAAGTCTTATCGAAAACATTTCAACTAAAGATTATATTTTTTCTTGAATTATTTAATAGAAGAAAAATAGGAATTCTTAAAAATTCAAATGCTTCTTTAGATATTAAATATTATTGCCTAAAAGTTTCTTCTCAGATTAAAGTAAGCTACCAATAATCAGAATAAATTTTAAACTATGAGAATCAACATTCTCAACCTTTCTCCCACTACTTCCTAAATTCTGTGTTTTACAGTGTTTAAGAATATAGCATATTTTTTCTATAAACATAACTTTCTTATAAATTAGTTCAATAAGTAGTTCCATATTTATTTATTTATACATATATATATATATATATATATATATATATATATTTTGAGACTAGGTCTTGCTATTTTTGCCTGTATAACCGCAGGCTCATGTTGCTCAGGGTACCACAGACTCAAGCAATTCCCAGCCTCAGCTTCCCAGGTTCCTGGGATAACAGGCACGTGCCACCATGCCCAGCTATACTTCTTTGGAACTAGGTCTCATAACATGCCCCTAGTGGGACTCAAACCATGATCCCTGGCCCTGGTCGTGGCTTCCTAGGCTGCTGCTTACAGGCACGTGCCACCATGCCCAGCTAGTTCCATATTTAAATGGATTTAAGGTTTGTCAAAATCTTAAAACTCTAGATGTTTAAATTCTTATACCCATTCGATTTGCATTTTAATATTTCTACCTCAAGAAATGCTTATGAATGTTGTACTCTGAGAATTCCATCATGCCTATATTCATTGCTCATTGAGTTAAACAGCATCTTGGCTGGGTACCATGTTCCTGGATCTCACCTTCTTCATTTCAGAATGTAGTGAACATTACCCCATTGTCTTTGGCATTGACTATGTTTATAAAGAAATTTGAGTTTTCCCCAGGGTACATGATTTACTTTTCTATATGATCAATTAAAGGATTATTTCTTTATTGTATAATTTTAATGATGTGCCTGGTCTGTGCTCATTGTGAAGTGTTATGTATCAAACTTTTCTGGAGAACAGAGGACTCTTTAAAGCTGTAGATTCAGAGGCCAGGCATGGTGGCTCATGCTTGTAAGCTTCAGCCTACGAAGTGGCCGGGCCTAGGGATAGCGGTTCGAGTCCTGCCTGGGGCCTGTAGGAAGACCTAGTTCCAAAAACTATAGCGTGGTGGTGCATGCCTGTATTCCCAGCTACCTGGGAAGCTGAGGCTGGGGATTGTTTGAGTCTGTGGTACCCCAGGCAATGAGAGCCTGCAGTTCCATGCGCCAAAATAGTGAGACCGAGTCTCAAAAAAAAAAAAAGAAAGAAAGAAAGAAAGAAAAAGCTGTAGATTCAGGGTTTTTGCCTCTTTTAGTTTCATGGAATTCCTTTGTGTTATATATTTTACTTAATTTTCTGGTGATTTTTTGGGTTTGCTATTTCAAGTACATCAATTATCCTTTTATTGGATCACATTAATTTCTCTTCTGTTGTATTAGTTCATCTCTAAACACTTTGATGTCTTTTTAAACTTTATTTGCCATGAATTGCTCATTTTATATAAATAACTTGATTTATAGCAATAAGCTATTGTGTTTCTTTTTATTTATTTTTTAATTTTTATTTAATTTTATTGTTTAGCCGGGCACGGTGGCTCGTGCCTATAAGCTTCAGCCTATGAAGCGGCAGGGGCTAGGGATCGCGGTTCGAGTCCAGTCTGGGGCCCGTAGTGAGACCTAGTTCCAAAAAAAAACAGCTGGGCATGGTGGCACGTGCCTGTAATCCCAGCTACCTGGGAAGCTGAGGCTGGGGATTGCTTGAGTCTGTGCTACCCCGGGCAACGAGAGCCTGCGGTCCCACGGGCAAAAAATAGTGAGACCTAGTCTCAAAATAAATAAATAAACAAACAAACAAACAAACAAACAAACAAACAAATAAATAATTTTATTGTTTGCATACATTGCTCATGTTTGTAAAGTTATTGGTCCCCTTCTGTGTAGTCCTCCTGCCTCCCCTTCCCCTAGTCTCCCCACTAATCACTCCAGCTCCTCTCTCTCTGTCAATTGTTGGAGAATCTTTAGCCTGTTGGTCTCTTCATTTTCTTTCCTGGAGCAATGTCCTTTTTCTGGGTGAAGTCCCATGTTCCTAGGACACTGCAGACCAGGCTGTCCAAATCTCCAGGAATAACCTTGGGGCAGGTGGTCCATCTGAGCACTTTGGAAAAACTCCTGCAGGGCAGGTATGTGGAACGGCTCTCCAGACTTATTCATTGTGGCATTTCCTGTGGTGAAGGAGACTCTTTTTTCCTGGACCCTATGATCTCTGGTATCAGTGCCTCCCTATTCTTACTAGCTGTCTCTTCCATTCATTCTGATTCATTCTGTCTCTACCATGATGCTACTTCTTAGCCTTATAGTTATGGCATCTGACATTGGGAGCCCATCTCCCAGCTACTAGCAGTGGGGAAGTTTCCCAGTGGGGATAGACCTCAGCAAACAGTTGGTCTGGTTCATTTCCTCTCTCATGGTTTGCAGTTTGCCATGGGGTCACTGCCACATCACTGTGGCTTTCTTCCCCCCTTGGGAAAGGGGGATTCCTTGTTCACATTGACAGTGTGACCACTGTCTCTCTGGACCAAGAGTTTAGCCCCTAGTGCCAGAAATGTTGTAGCTGTTACTCTGTCACATGTTTTCACTCTAGTTGGTCTCACAGTCCTGTATCTCATGGTTCCACCATGTTCTTTTGGAACTGGTGATGAGTGTGTTCAGGGCCTTAATTAATTTCTCTCTCTCCTCCAGTATATTTGGAGCTGGGTTGTTTTTTTTTCTCATTCCTAATGAGGACAGAAAAGGTGGGAGTAGACCAGAGGGGGACCACCCCCAACCGCCCTGGCAAAGGACTGCCTTCCCCCCCGCAAATCATAGGAGGTAAGGCAGAGCTCTCAGGCAGGTACAGAGGGGCCACCAGGAAACCCCCAAATTCCCCAGGGGAGCAGACCTCCTCTATTGTGTTTCTTATTGTTATTAAATTATTTACTAGTTACTTAGCCTAATAATGATATTGATGCTATTTGGACTTGTGTTTATTTCCTTAGGCTTGTAATAATCCCTTTTTATGTCTTGGTAAATTGTTGTTATTGTCAGGGCATTGAATCCTTGTTTTATCCAGATCATGTATTTACTGATCTATTGTGTACAGTGAAGAACTTTCCCTTCTGATTCTTGGTATTTTCTTATTACTTAGTTTTTTTCCCCTTATCTTCACTTCCTTCTTTACCATATGATGATTATATAAGTCCCATGCCACTTCTTATTTTGTTTATGGATCCATGTTTTATTGGTTTAATGCACATTCTATTTGTTTTAATACACTGGAGATTACTTCTTATTTGTAACCAGTTTGTTTGCACCTGCCAGCTATAAGTTGATAGCCCAGTATCCTTGTGTTCTTATCATTAAAAGAGTGATAGAAAGAATGATAACAAAAGGAATCCGTCTGAGAGATATTACCAGTCTTTGTTAGTTAAATTAGGCCTTTCTCATCATTTGGGTATTTTTGCTAAAGGTCCTTTTTCTACTTCCGGGAATGTAGCCTTACCTTTAATCTATATAGTCGTGAAGATTTTTTTCTTCCCTAAAGTCAATCCCTGTTTCACTACCTGTCCCCCAACTCTCCGCTTCTCTTATAATTCCACAGCTTGAAAAGGGAGAGCTAATGCTTCATGTTTCCAGGTTTGATCACTTTAGCAGTACCACTTCTGGGCCTTAGGGTGAGGGTAAAAGCAAAAGCCCTTCCTTTTTCTTTCATTTTACAATCTTATTTACCAGTTTTGAAGTTTCTTACATTTACCCAAACCCCTTTTTTTGCTTTGTGGTTGTTAGTAATTCCTGCCCTCATTTTACTATTTGGAGGTTTTTAATGTCTCTCATTTTGTTAGATATTAGGGAAGGAAATAACTCAATTTTAAACTGTAGTCATAAAGATAGAATATAGGAAAAATTATATTAAAGAAATATAATAGATGATTTCAACTTAATTCCATATCATAAGCAGTTAAAATAAAGGAAGTTGGGAAGAGATATATGATGAAAATTTGAGAAACTATAACAGATAGTCAAAGAACAAAAAGATATAGGAAGGAGAAGGAGTAAGTAAGAGGGGGAAAGTGAATTGGTTCTGGCATCTACAAATTAGTGATAAAACTGCTCTGGTGGGCAATGTTGTCTCTTTGAACCTTGGGCATTGGTGTTGGTGGTGGAGGGTATCTACCATTAACATAGCTGAGGTTGTGCATTGATATTGATGTGGTACATCTAGAAAATAGAAGTTACTTCCCTTTTGCTTTAGAACTGTAAATTTCAAGAAGGACTTGGCAATATTATGGAGCTTTGACTTGCTGACTTGTTTCAGGCCTAGGTGAGAAAATCTTAGGTCTTGACTAAGCCAAGGTATGGCTGCTAGCCTTAATTAGAATTCATAGTTTTCTTTCAGAAGGAAAGAAGGGTTTTGTGATATGAGATGATTGACAAGGCTGACTTCTGGAAGGGGGCCCAGCGAGTTGGGGGGAAACAAGAAGGAAAGATGTAAAAGAACTTAGAAGAGAAAGAAAAGATCAGCTATTTTTGGAGGAAAATGGAGGCTCAGAGATAATGGCCAAGATGGCTTGGGACTTGTAGCCTTTGGTCTGGCCTGGCCTGGCCTGGTGAACTCATGGCCTTAGCATGTATAAGCTGATGGTGTGTGCTGAAGGAGTTTTGAACTTTGTGTTGGAGTTTGTCTTATCTAGTTTGATATAAATGATTTTGGAGAGGCTGTGAGCTAGGCCTGAGAAGATGAACCTGTCAAGCAGCTTGCCCATGTGTTTTGTATTAGGAGTGTTGTAGTTTCAGGCTTTATATTCATATCATAAAAATTAGAGTGCTAGATTTAACCAAGTTTCTCCTAGGGAGATACTGGTAACTTAACTGTTGGAGCAAACTTTGGCATGGGTAAACTAATTTAGTATTGGAGCAGAACCACAACAACCTAGTTGCTAATCAAAGTCAAACCCTTAGGCAGCACCTTGTTAAATATGCAGTAAGATACCTTTCAGAGAATGATTGAAAAATAGGTGTTTTTCCTTTCTCCCTTTCTTTAACTCTAGGGGTAGGGTGGAGTGGGATAAATGAGGCTCATTTTCTGCCATTAGCCTCTATGACCACCTGCAGTATTGCACCCTCCCCATGATTGTACACCTGATCCAATGGGTGTGCACAGGCATGAGTGAGCACACCTGGACCTAGGAGTGTGGGGATAAAAGATCAGAGTCACTTGGAAAAGAGAACATAAGCAGAATTAAAAAGAACAGGAGAACAGGAGAATGAGGGGAAATTCAGAGGGGCTGCATTCGGAGGAACTTGGGAGCAAGAAACTCAAATGGCTATTTCTTTGCCACCTGTTTTTCCCCTGTTCATTATTAAAAATTCTATGAAGATAATTCCAGGGCCTCCAACATTTTTTGGCTGCTAGAACTGATATGATGAACCTACACAGTCTGGGATGGTTGCAACACAGGTAGATGGGTGTTGCGGGCCAGCTGTGATGAGATCTAATGGTCCTGAGGGGGAGGGTAAGGATTGGATTCGAGTCAAGACTCTCTCTAAACTGTGGCCTTGAGTTTATTTAGAACCAGACTTTTATATAAAACATGAAGCAAGCAGTAGCAAAAGAAGTTTTGTTTCAGGGTCACAAGGTTATAAGCATATCTTTACCAGGAGACCAGCTAAAGCAAGTTCAGTCTAAGACTGCTCAAGTTTGGCCAAAGTGTGACCTGAAGGGGATATTTTACAAAGATTGATCTGTAGACCATCAAGGACACTCTGCTTTTCCCTCCATACCCATTAAGCAAACATTCAGTAGTGTATCAGAGCAGGCCAGAAATGGAGTAATGAGAACACCACTCTCTACTTTGGGAACAGCTTCAGCCAATACCCATGCTTCCTTAGCAACTGATTCTTTGCTATATTCCTGTGGATTTTGTGAGCATAAGTCCAGCTTGATTTCAGAGTTATGTGATTTGGAGTCCTGGTTCTCAGGTAATATCTTTAATTAAAAATTGGTGTGATAGCTCTGTGGTCTAACCACTCCATTCCTCAGGGAGCGGCTGGGGGTTCCCTCCTGTTTGTAAGGTACTCTATCAAGGGTGGAGTTTATGACAAGAGTGTTTCAGCTTTTCTCACCCACCTGATAAGTAGGAGTCACTCAAAAAAGGAATGTCTCTCAGAGGGGAATTACTCCATGTATAATTGTATACTCAGTGTGTCTGAGAAGAGAGAAAGTCAGTTTTCCTATCTTGGTTCAGTTTTAATAAATATTTCTAACTTCTGGTTCTGAGATATGAATTTTCTAGAAGCAGGGGAAATGTTTGATAATTTAGGCATGTTAATCTCAGTTATTTCAAGTCTGGGCCTAATAACAATAATTCCAGGTTACTGTAGATCATATCAATTATTTTTGACCTCTGATAGCATTTAGTATGATCTATGCAAGTTTGGCTAAATGGTGGACATTACATATGTAAAAAATTATAGCAACAATTTGAAGCTCTAGATAATGATTTCTCCCGTTAGAGAAGGTTTAGAAGTATATCACTATAACCTAGTCTTGGACTGTTCTGATTTGAAAATTTTGGTTGTAGTGAAGGTGAGGGTGTTTCCAGTTCACCTTCATTCCTAAAATGCAGTCCTTCAGAAATCTAATCTAAAACCTGAGTTTATTGGTTTATCTGGGATTTTCTCCCGGTGAGCTCTGGTTTCATTTTTATCTCCCTGTCCCCTTGACATGCTGAAAGCTCTGCTTAACTTTTCAGCTTCTCTATAAGCACTTATCAATTGGCAGATGCCTTGGAGGGAAGGATCAGCAATAATTGCCTGACTTACTTCAGAGTTTATCTCTTCTCTCCAGAATCCTGGCCTTTTAGTTCTGGTTGGTTTAGTAGTTGCTAGATATAATGGTTGAACTAAGAAATGTGTATCTATATCTATCTAGATACATTTATAGATAGTTATAGATATAAATAAGTGCATCATTGAAATGTTCCTTAAGTTGTATTATATTAGTTTGTTACTCTGTAATTTCATCATTAATCTAATGATGCAAACTCAGAACCGGAATGTAATCTTTAATTTTTTTATATTGCCGCTGGGCACGGTGGCTCGTGCCTGTAAGCTTCAGCCTATGAAGCAGCTGGGGCTAGGGATCGTGGTTTGAGTCCCATCAGGGGCACGTAGTGAGACTTAATTCCAAAAAATATAGCTGGGTGTGGTGGCGCATCCCTGTAATCCCAGCTACCTGGGAAGCTGAGGCTGGGGATTGCTTGAGTCTGTGGTACCCCGGGCAACACGAGCCTGCGGTTCCACAGGCAAAAATAGCAAGACCTAGTCTAAAATAAAATTATTTTTTTATATTGCCAATAAATCACAAAATTCTATTTTATCTTGTAAATATTTCTCTAATTGCTCTCCCCTTCCATCTTCACAACTACATTATTATTTCAATTTGGAGATCAAAATTCACTTTCTTTAAGAAACAGTATGCTAGAATATGGGTAACTATGTAGGCAGGTCTACAGAAGTTATACTCTGTTTGAAATACCAATATAGGCTGAATCAACTACTTCCTAACTACAAGTTCTAAGACTCTTAATCCCGCAGTTCTATGTCCTCTCTAGGTCTAGAAACTTGTACCCATGCCCAACTTGTACACCCAATTTGGGTGACTTGAGATGGAGAAAGAAAAGGATAAGGACTTTAATATAGGCTCTAGCACTAGGTGAGTAAAGCTAGCTGAAGGAAAGAAAAAATATTCAAATTTGACCTTCACAGGTAGGGTTACCAAATACAAAGCATGCAATATTTGATGTATGTTTATACTGATATTTTATTGCCTATATAAAATTAAAATGACTGGATACTCTTATTTGCTGAATCTTTCAACTCTCTGCCTGGCTGAAAGGGTGAAGGAACTAGATTGTGTGGGATATGTGGAGAGACCTTGGTAGAGTTAAATATGGATGCAGATAAAGAGAGAGATAGTTGGTAAGAGAAGAGTTTGTTATTTAGAAACTGCATTTTAGACCAGTTTGATGTGTAGAAATGATTAAAGCTGGGTCCTTGGTTGTTATTTAATAATTTTGAAGTTATGTGGGCATCTTGCCATCCTTTTTAAATGAAGTAATGCTGTTATCTATTAAATTTGCCCTAATCTTTTGCAGGTTTGTGCTAAAAAAGAACACCACAGTGAGTTCAAAAAAGATGCAAGTAGACTGATGTCTACTACCATAATCTGATGAGTAAAATTCATTTTATTGACTCAGGGGCCTTTCATGAAGAATAAATAACTTTGACTAGATTTTCCTCAGTAAAATAAACTATTACCAGAGTTGGTCTTTAATTGTGTCCATGTCTGCTTGGATGACAAAGGACTGGGCAAATAGTTCAGTGATTTCAGAAGGTCTTAGCACTCACCACAGTTTTATAGATTATAAGTTAACAATGGAACTTGGAAGGGAAGTGTGAGCAGATCTTGGAGTAAGGATAAACTCTTGTCTTGAAAGGTGCTTCTGTTAGTGTCACTATATTGCTACCATCATCACAAAGGCCCAGAACATAATTTATGAGTTAGAGTAAATCCGAAATTATTTTTTAGCTCATTTTCAAGAAAAGTTGCCAGGAATTCCTTTGTGAAACAGAGAATCCTTTTGTAATGCAAACCACTCCAAATTTGGGAAAACAAAATGAGAGCATATTTCAATAATCTGCCAAAATCAAGTTAGTATCTTGAATAAGGAACAGTGTAGTTGGCCCCTTAGCGAACAGACTGCCTTAGTAAAAAAAAGTGGAAGTAAACTGATCCTCTAAGTAGAAACATTTAAAACAGCTTCTAATATTAACAGTTACTCTCTAGCCTGGGCTACCTTTGTCATCGCATTTTAGTGATGACCCCTGAGGACCCACACAGTTGAACATCAGCAAAATTGATGGCTTCTGTAAGTGACAGGAATTTAGAGCACTGATTTTTCAAATTGTTGCTGCACATTGAAAACACGTGCAGAATCATTAAAAATCAGAACAATTAAATCAGAACATCAGAGACGCCACCATTCCTGCCCTGGAGAATCAGCCATTTTAAAATTTCAAAATGTAATCAAAATTTACTTGTGATTCAGTGTGCAACTGACACTGAACCAGTAGCTCAAGCAGAGCAAGGATTCTCATTCTTGTTCACATCCCCTGGAGAAGATTTTAAAAACCACTCATGATCAGATACCAATTTAACCAGTGTCCTGGTAACACTACTTGAAAACCCAGAGGGTTTTCAATTGATGACTTAGGCTGCGGTTCTCAAAACATGATCCCAGAACCAGAGACCACTACTTAATCTAGGAACTTGAGGAGAGTAAAGCAGATTCCAAGCCACCAATCTAGATGTACTGAAGCAGAATCTCCAGGGGGTGAGGCCCAGCAATCTGCATGTGGAGAATTTCTTCAGGGGAATTTGCTGCAAGCTTAAGTCTGAGAACCACAAGTGGGTAATCCCTGGCCCCTGGAATCACACTGCCTACCAAATCTAGCCTCTGTCACAGAGTAATGGGGGCAAATTACTAACATTTCTGCATCTCAAACTCTTCTGCCAAATGAAGTGCTCCCACTAGAGGGTTGTTATGAGGAATAAGTGAGTGATATTTGAACAGTGCCTGGCACATGGTAGGCACTACCCAGCTCTTGCTAAATAAGTACCTATAGACAGCTGTACTAAAGAGCTGTGAGTCTGATAATGTCCAGGCTTTATTGGGACTGCAGCAGGACTTGGAAATAGCTTTTCTCCTATGATCTGGTTGATGCTTGGAAGTCTCCTTAATCTACTGGACCATCTCACAAACACAGGTTTCTCCAAAAAGACAGACCTCCTTGCAGGCCATTTTCTGGAAGAATGCTTTTTCATGGGGACAAATATTAAAAATTACAAATCATTTCACAGTCTGTAGGGCTTTGCAACTGATGTTTAATGAAAACGTCAGGTGAAGAGAGGGAGGTACTAATTCTGGTCATGGGAAGTAGTCGGTCAGCTTTCCTTGACTTTCAGGGAAGGTGGAGGGGGTGCTCCTTAGCGCTGTAGGCTCTTGCTGAGTTAGTAGATTAGTAGTTAGTAGTTAGTCACTTTTCATGAAAGAGCATTCCTGAAGATTCCCTTGAAGAATGTAAGAGACCAGCTGGCCTGAAACTGGATTTTTCTTGAGTCCTGAGGGAAATGTAAAGTCAGCAGTTATTCTAGAATTGATGCATTTAAAGAAAGAATGCATTTGGTTATGATGTTATCTTTATACTATTAAGACCTGCTCCTTGAGAAGATAAAAATGGACCACAAGCATTCAGCTGGCTTCCAAAGCCCTCCTGAGGAGAGACTCTTCCCGGAGGCTCTCATTAATCTGTTGAAAGAAGGACTGTTATGGCAAACCTCCCTCTTGGCAAACTGCTATTTCTTTTGTAATTTTTATTGCAAATTTTGCTTATATTTCCCTATAAACCATACTATCTGTTTTGGCATCACACAGTACTGTCTCCTGTAAAAACCATCCTCCATTTATAGTAGGGAACATGGAACCCATCACATATCCATGCCTATGCCTTCAGATTCTATATTTTTTCCATGAAAATTACTCTTTCCTCCATTAAGGAAAATGGTGATGACCAAACTTTATCCAACTAAGAAACCTTTATAGGTCTTAGAAAATAACTAATAGGTCTCAATAATTATCTGCTTTTTAAAAAATGTTTCTCTGTTTATCTTAGAGGCCTGGGAGCTTAGATTTAAACATGCACTTAAAACAGTAACAATCTTTTTGTTGATAAAATTAATTTGCCTATCTTTTATAGAACTTCATTTATCTTTATTATCTGTATTTTCAACTTTTAAAAGAGCATAGGATGTCAACTTATTAAAAGAAAACAATTTTTAAATCCAATTAAAATTCCTTTTTTATACCAAAGTACACTTAATGTTCTCTTTCTCTCT
The DNA here is from genome assembly GCA_004024945.1 of Uropsilus gracilis. Classification (NCBI taxonomy): domain Eukaryota; kingdom Metazoa; phylum Chordata; class Mammalia; order Eulipotyphla; family Talpidae; genus Uropsilus; species Uropsilus gracilis. Next base: position 158,371 of record PVHY01000980.1, on the reverse strand, counting down.
CTAAAATCCTGTATGCTTTAAAAAAAAATCAAGGTAATGCTGATTTACAACACAGTATAAATGTTTTAGGAGGAAAACTTCACTCCTTTTCACAGTTATGTTACCACACCAGTCCCACAACCAAAGTGCAATAGTCCTCTTTCACAGTTCTTTGGACCACCTTTTTCCTTTGTTCCCATATTGCCCCCCACCTTTGATAACCTCCATGCTGCAGTCAGAATCCAAGGATTTTCTTTGGTTGGGTTTTATCTATTCCTTTGCTTCATTTGTTCTTTATTTTCCACATATGTGTGAAATCACCCAATATTTCTTTCTCCTTCTGACTTAATTTGTTTAGCACTATTCCCTCCAAAGTCATCCATATTATTGAAAATGACAGGAGTCCATAGTATTTTGTTATGTATTCTACATCTTATTAATTCACCCATCTTCTTGGGTACATAGGTTGTTTTTGTTAACTATTGTAAATAGTGCTGCAATGGCCACACCCCCTCCAGGTTGGCTTGCCTGGAGGGGAGGCCCTGGGTAGATTGCATCCTCTCATGCAGAGGGTGCAGTGGGGTGCAGGCCAGCTGCTCCCCCTCTCATGGGGTCACTGGGTCACCCCAGCTGTCTCCATGCAATTCAGGGCTCAGTTCCTTTCACCCTGGATACAGGTGAGAGAGGCCACACCCCCTCCAAGTTGCTGCACCTGGAGGAAAGGCCTTGGGTAGGCTCCCTCCCAAGCCTGGAGAGCCCAGAAAGGGGGACCAGGTGGGGTTTTAGCCCCACCCACCAGTGGATGGTTGTTGCACAGGGCAGCCATCTGCACCCGAATCAGCTGAGGCATGTTACCCCCAGCCCCTAGCTGAAGGGGGACTTGCATGGTACAAGCATGGCCATCAGGGCCCTGCCCCCATGCAAGGAGGTACTGGTGCATGGACAGTGGGGGGTGATGTCGCTTCTATTTCATGCTCACTCCAGCAAATCTTCAGGAGGAGCAAGAATATGCATAACACAAACCCCATCATAGAACGGGTGAAGGACCAGGTACAAATCCAGCCCACAAACCTGAGCTAGACACTGCAGATGGACAACTGGAAAAAGCAGTACATGCAAGACAGGAGAAACAACTATGGAAACATGATATCACAAAGTGCACCTGTGTTCACCAGGTCTGGAAGACCCAAGACTTCATTTTGGAGATGACTTCTAGGAGAGCAAAGTGCCCCTCCCCACACATGGGAGAGGAAAGGAAGGCCAAAAACTGGGGTATCCACAGAGAAACTTCTTCACTGACACTGGCAGGGGGTGAGACCCCTAAATCTTATGCCAGAACCATAAGGTAAAGCAGCAAAACAACAGAGATAGATTGGAGAAGAAAATGAGCCTCCAATGAGAAAGCATGGAAAGACCACAAATAAGTATGGATTGGCTGCCCAACACAAACTTAAGACTGGTTCTCACCTGGTTCCAAGAACACAGTGCCTCACCCAACAAAAGAATCCTACCACAGAAAAGAAAGAGACTAATGGACCTAACAGAGACTAGCAAACAACGTGAGAGAATGGAAGGGGCACCGGAGGCGGGGGGAGGTATCCCAAAAACGATTTACTGAGGTTGTGATTTAAAGAATAAAAATAAGTAAAAGTTAAAAATTTTTAAAAAATAATGCGACAATGGACATAGGAGTGTAATCTTTTGGAATGAGTGTTTTTATATTCTTTGGAGTTACCTAAAAGTGGAATTGTTGGATCATATGGTAGGTCTATTTTTAATATTTTGAGGAAAAACCATACTGTTTTCCATAGGGACTGGACCAGTCTATATTCACACTAACAGTGCATGGAAAGGCTTCTTTTTCTTCATACCCTCATCAACACTTGCTCTTTCTGACCTTTTTGACCTAGGCCATTCCCACAGATGTGAGGTGGCAGAAAAGCCCTGCTTCTGGATGAAGCTGAGGCTGAGGGAGAAGGCCAACCTCACCCCTTTCTTTTCAGGACCCCACAAGCAATAGAGATACCAAAATACTCATTGTACTGATGGGGAACAGGGGTGTTAAGCCAGAGGATACCTATGAACCTCAAGGAGTGGGGTGTCAAGCCACAGGAATAAAATTTACCAAAGAACCGAGAGACCACAGACGTAGTGATGTCTACCTCTAGGAGAATTGTCCAGATGTGTAGGTTGCTCAGGCAGCCCAACAAATGCTCAGCCAGTCTCATGCTGATTCCACTACACTGGGGGGGAAAAACAAAGGAGAGTGTATGTGCTATCATTTCCTCTCATAAACCAGAGGCCTGGCTCTGGTCTCTAATATGGAACTTCTGTGGGACCATAGCCACTACTCTTATTTCCTGTAGAAGTCAATTGGCTATTCTACCACTTCTGCCCCCTCTCTCTCCCCTGCCAGAGGAGGGTGACTTATGTGATTGGGGGACTTGGGGGCAACTTGTGTGTGACTTATGTGATTGGGGCAACTTGGGGGCAATTGAGAAACTCACCTCTTCTGTTCCCCTCTAATTTGGGAACCAACTGGTCTCAGAGGCAATGCACCTTGTTGCAGTATGGGGATTTAGAAGAGCAGACTCTTTCATGAAAGATGGGCTGTCCATTGCTACTCGGTTCTCATTTAATTCTCCCAGCTAAATCGCAGTCTCCAACAACTTTGTCAGTGATGAAAGTGATACTTTTGGTCTCTATCTGCATGACTCCCATGTTTATTTCTTACCGAATTGTGTCCCTCATTTTGGTTGTTAGCCTGCTTTGATTTTTCTTCATGGGTTTTTATTTATCTTTCCCATGTCCCATATAATAGGGAAACCATTTGGTGTCTGTCTTTTTCTTTTTGACTTGTTTCTGCTAATATGATTTCTTCTAAGTACACCCATGTTATAAAATCATCAAATTTGTCATTTTTAATTGATGAGTAATATTCCGTTGTGCATATATACCACATCTTTTTCATCCAGTCATCTGTTTTGGGACATTTAGGTTGCTTCCACGTCCTTGCAATTATAAATAGTGCTGCAATAAACATCCGAGCACAGGTGTCCCTTTGTATAAGCATTGAGGTCTCTGTTGGGTAGATTCCCAAGAGAGCAATTTCTGGGTCAAATGGGGCAATTAGGCAAGAGAAAGTTATAAAAGGGATACAAATAGGAACAGAGGAACCGAAGCTATCATATATGCAGATGACATGATTCTTTATATAGAGAACCCCAAAATCTACAGAAAAACTTCTTGAAACAGTAAACCAGTTCAGCAAGGTAGCTGGTTACAAAATCAACACAGGAAAGTCAGTAGCTTTCCTATATGCAAAAAGCCAAACAGAACAAGATAAAAATAAAATCCCATTTACCATACCATCACACCAAAAAAAAAAAAAAATTAAATACTTGGGAATAAACCTAATAAAACACGTGAAAGAACTACATAAGGAAAACTTCAAAATGCTGCTAAAAGGGATAGAAGAAGACATAAGGAAATGGAAAAACATTCCCTCCTCATGGATTGAAAGAATCAGCATCATCAAAATGGCCATCCTACCAAAACCAATCTACAGATTCAATGCAATCCCTGTAAAAATCACTGTCACATTCTTTAAAGAGATAGAACAAAAATTACTGAAATTTATATGGAATAGCAAAAGACCTTGAATATCAAAAATCCTACTGACTAAAAAAAAGAGGAAATGGAGGTAATACTATCCCAAACTTCAAATTGTACTACAAAGCCATAGTAAGTAAAACAGCTAGGTGCTGGTACAAAAATAGACAATCAGACCAATGGGACAGAATTGAGTGTCCTGAAAAAAAAACCACATATATATATATAGTCAACTAATCTTTGACAAAGGAGTGAAAAATTTACATTGGAACAAGGATAACCTCTTCAATAAATGGTGCTAGGGAAACTGGTCCAAGACATGCAAAAAAATGGACCAAGACAACTCCCTCACACCTTGTACAAAAATCAACTCAAAATGGGTAAAAGACTTAGATGTCAGACCTGAAACCATAACACACATAGAGGAAAACTTGGGCAAAACCTTCCATGAATTACAATTCAGAAATCCCTTTCTGGACACATCTATAGATGGCAAAAAAATGAAGGAAAACATAAATAGATGGGATTACATCAAACCAAAAACCTTCTGTACAGCAAAAGAGACAACGGAAAAAAACAAAAATCAGCGCAACAGAATGGGAAAAAAATTTTGCCCTCCACAAGAGTGATAAAGGTTTAATAATGAAGATCCACAAGGAACTCACACAACTAAACAAAAGCAAAACAAGAAGCCCAATCAAAAAATAGGGAGAAGAACTAAAGACATTTCTCCAAAGAGGAAATATAAATGGCCAACAGACACATGAAAAACTGCTCAACATCACTAGCAATCAGGGAAATGCAAATCAAAACCACAATGAGATACCACCTTACACCAGTAAGAATGGCCCACATACCAAAAAAGGGCAACAACAAGTGCTGGCGTGGATGTGGAGAGAAAGGAACATCCTTACACTGCTGGTGGGAATGTAAACTGGTACAGCCACTATGGAAAACCGTGTGGAGGACCCTCAAATTAATGAAAATGGAAGTATCAGTGATTAATTTAAAAGGAAATCTCTAGAAAAGCTTAAAACCTAACCAACAGAGCTGTGGGTGATCTGCAACAGGCAGACTGCTCAATTCCTGGTAAGCAGGAAATTCTAGAAAAATGAAGGGAAAGATAAGAAACTGGTAAGGAACTGGTCACCCACCCCAGTAACAGAGGTCATGGAACTTTGCCAGGCTGACCTTCAAGGTTGGGCTGCTTTTCTACTCCTCTCTCCCCAGCTACACTTATCCTGAGAGGCTTAGCCAATGACTGTCTGCAGTAGCATCTGTCTGGTGTGTCATGAAGTGGTGCTTTACATGACTGCTCTAGCAAACTTAAGTGTTTCTTTTCTGCTGCTTCTTGTCTTGGAATGAAACATCATGTACAAATCATCATCCTTGTGGTTTTACTTCAATAGTAATAACAAAGCCCTAAGACCTATTTATCTATTATAAAAAATATCCAGGACCCCATAACTATCAGGATGAAAGCAGAACCTCTGCAGAACCTCCTGAAGAGGTCTGCTTCAGTCTGTATGAAGTGTCGAGAGGAGGTACCTTCTTTGTTTACCACCAATTCCCCTATAACTCACGAGGTTGCCTCTGAGGACCCCAGCTGAGGCAGGAGAAGATCAGGAGGAGGGAATGGAAAGTTCTAGCTCAGTGCCTTCATGGGATCTGTCACTGTCTTGTTTGGTGGTGACTTCTTAGGAGATTCTCCTGTGGGGGTCTCTAAATCTTCTAACCTTTTCCAACATACCATGGTCATCATGCTGTTCCAGAATGCACTCCTGGGCAGGTTCATTTTAAAAAATAAGCCTGGTTGACATTCCTACTGGAGTTCATACCTACATTCTAGTGTTTCGATCCAAGAGGGCTTCAGCTAACATTTAATAAAGGGTAGCAACCCGTTGGTGGCCTGGGCATGAGTGCCTGGGAGAAGAGCTGGCAGAGGCTTTACCTGATGAATTACTGACAGGGACTTGGAGGAGGAGGCACAAATATGGGACTCAGGAAGTTGACCTGCACTCTTTGTAGCTATGGGAAGGGTTTACTGGGAACAAGGGCAGGGGGACAGATGCCACCAAGCAGAGAAGGGGAAGGAGGAGCTGCCCCAGAAAAACACAGTCAGCCTACTAGGAATCTGCAGGGTCCAGCACACTGCCAGCTGCCCTGAGAGAAAATGACATAGAGGGAAGATGGAGTTACTGTTAGATTCTAAAGCAGTAAGTTCCCAAGCAAGACAAAAAGCACTGCAGATATTTACTCAGTCGTCCCTTTCAGTACCAGGATTCTGAGAAACCCCATTTCCAAACCCCGCCCACAAAACCTTCTAAGTCATTAACAAATGATGTTTACCTGGAGACATTCAGTCTTCCCTTATCAGCAGACTCATGCTGCCAGCAAAGGTAATACTATGCCTTCCCTCTCAAGATGTGCAAGGTTATGGGCCATGAAACAGATGTTTGAGGTTTATGGCTACGCCTGTTCAAGCCTGATTTCTCTCAAAATAACATCTTTTCGGCGCCTCCTAATACGCACAGGCTGCCCTTGCAGTGGGCCCGCTCTCTCCTTTGACAAGAACTCTAACTCCCCCTTCCTGTGGTTGTCCAGGAGGTTCCAGAAATGCTTGGGTTTCTGTAAAATCTTGCCCTTTGGTTAAGGCTGAAACCGGGAGGACTGCCCTGATGGTGTGTGGGGAGTTAAATATCCCTGAATACCTGGTCTTGATGTGTTTGCTCTCATGAACTCTGGTCATTTGGGGGGTGGGGGAGGGGGGAGGGAACGGCAATGCATATTCTTTCTTTTGGGGGTTGGATTCCTGGAGTTGAATCAGGTTTGCTGAAGTTAGCCTTACCTCTTCTTACCCGTGTCAAAGGAAAACAAGGACAGGTAGTACTTGAAGTCAGTATTTTCTTTTTTTTCTTTCTTTCTTTCTTTTTGTTTTTTTTTTTTGAGACTAGGTCTTGCTATTTTTGCCCGTGGAACCGCAGGCTCTCATTGCCCAGGGTACCACAGACTCAAGCAATCCCCAGCCTCAGCTTCCCAGGTAGCTGGGATTACAGGCGCGCACCACCACGCCCAGCTATTTTTTTGGAACTAGGTCTCGCTACGGGCCCCAGGCGGGACTCAAACCGCGATCCCTAGCCCCAGCCGCTTCATAGGCTGAAGCTTACAAGCACGAGCCACCGTGCCCGGCCTAGTATTTTCTTTAAAATAAAGGAAAAGAACATATATACACTTGTAGGTCATTTAACTCAGCTGTGTAGGAAAGATGACCTGGGTGCCACTGCCTGGCGTCTGAGGATGACCAACATATCCTTAGGGTGATAGAGTTGGGCAGTGCCTTCTGTCAACTCATCACTAAAAAGATATCCCAGTATTTTAGACAAAATTGCTTTTTCTCTTTCTACCTCAAGGAAAAGTATCACCTTTTAATTTTTAAATGTTAAATGGTGCTCCTGGTATTGAATTCTTTTTTTTTAATGTGGATAATCTCATGTAATCCTTACAATTATCCTAGTATCAACGTTTATTTTCATGTATAGATGATAAAACAGAGGCTTAGAGAAGAGAATTAACTTTCCCCTGTCATATAGTTGGTAACTGGTTTAGCTGGAAGCTGTTCTGACTCTACAGTCAGTCCCTTATTGTCTATCAGTTGAGTAAACTCATCTCCTAAATGGTGTTTATTTTTCCTTCCTAGTTATGTTAGTTACTTTTCAACAAGGACATTTTCTACAAGTCGATGAGCAGTGCTTATGCTCTCAGTTAGGGCACCTCGGTTCTCCCTACAAGACTTCTCTCTGCACGTGTGGGCTCCTCACCCAGGGCACCTCATGTGGCCTCTTATCAGCAGAGCAGCCTTGACTGTCTGACAGCTAGAATCTTTCTGAGAAAACAACCCTCAGTTGTGTAAGCTTCTGCTTGTGTCATACTGGCTAAACCGTCTTTGGTACAACTGAGTCACATGATCAAACTCAGTCATCCTGTGGGAGGGGACTTTCTCAGGGGCTGAATGCAAGGAAGACTCCTTCCAGGCCCCCAGGATAGTCTACCACACAGTGGCTGCAGTAACAGTAACGATTTCTGTCATTTATTGAGCACTGACCACGTGCCAGTTTCTCCTTGATGGTCATCATGGCACAACCTATCAGCTTTTTGTCTTAGCTTTACTTCATAGGAGAGGAAATGGAGGCTCTGAAATTCAAAGTAGCCTAAAGGAAGGCTAGAGTGAATTTCGACACTGGTCATTCTATTTTCAAGGTCCTGCCATAGACAGAAGTGTGATTGTATTGAAAATTTAAAAATAAAGAGGAAAAAAATGTACTGTTAATATAACAACAGAACACAGACTTTTGAAGGAAAAAAGAAAGTAGGGGCTCCTAATCAGTGGCCTGCTATGCAGAGTGCTATCGTATATTTATCACCTTCCAGTCCCAGCACTGACCTTCTTATACTTTCAGTCAACCCTTGCTATTTTGGCATTTTGAACAGAAAACACAGTAAACAAGCATGGGTATAATTAGGCTAATCAAAATGTGAAAGAATATAATGCACCTTTTCTTTTTATCAGCCCCTTGTTTTAATCCTTGACAGAAAGAACCAGCCAGTCTTCTGACTGTGTTTTCAAAAACTTCCCCCCGGAAACATTTGGGAAACAGTGCTGGAGAAGAAACAGGAATGAAGTGAGCCTGTACCCTATAATAATGCAGTTTTCAAAACATAGCTTAGATTTTTGGAAAATCCCTTCATGAGCATGAAAAGTGCAACGACTTATGTTCAGATACTTTTGCCAGCTGAAAACCACCATGACACTTGAGCGTGGCTGCAAAAGTGCTCTCCTTCCCCACCAGCTCCCAGGGTTGTGTTCCAGGCGATGAACACAGGCTTTGGCCTGTCTTAGGGCTGAGTGTGTATGAAGCGTGGGCATTGTTGGGTGAGCCTGGTTGGGAGGGCAGTACTTAAAAGCTAGGGAATCATGTGGAAAGATTAATGGAAACTTATATTAAAATATGATACCTCCAAAAATAATTTCTTGCAAGCAGTAAGAATTAACGCATTGTGAAACAAACAGAGCTTTCACTATTAACCTCAGGGAAGAAAAAAAGGGGAGGGTGGCTGGCTCAGTGGAAAATATCGGCTGTGATTTTTTTTTTTTTTTTTGGCCTTTTCCATGCTAGATGGCACTAATGGAAGGACTCCATTGTTTTAGGGGGAGACAGGGTACAGGGGTGGGGGCTAAATTAGACCTTGTGATTTTTGGTATATCATGGAGCGAGGGATTTCTATCTTATTTTCATCCCTGTGTATGTCTTATTCACTGTTATTTTGGTCTTAGAGTAATTTTAAGTAGATTGCTTGGTTTTTCTGAATGTAGGCAAATGGAGGAAAAACTGACTAATGGACCTGCAAAATCACAGGGGTGGGTGTTGACAGATCTGAGTGACATTTGCGTGGCATTTCCTGAGTCCTCCCCCCCCCCCATCCTGCACCCTAGTGGCAGTATTTGAATGGTACAAAGATCCTGGAAACAGCATTTCCTAACCAATTTCTTTCAAAGTGAAGTCCATAGAGAAAGGAGTCATTTTATCTGAGCAAATAACAAATTCTTACAGTAGCTTGTAATTGCAGTCAATTCTCCTCCTCCATCCCCCATAAATAGGCCTTATGGTGTGAAATGAGGACAGCAAGTGATTCATATGTAAGTGGGTTTATAATTCATTTTAGAAATAAAGCTGAGCCCGTAAAGTCAAGTCCAGGAAAAATAAGGAAGAATGAATAGCCTTGAGGGCACATCAGACTGCTTGTGCCAAAAAAATAATATTTGGTATAACTAAAATAAGGCTATGTTTGTTTTTTGAAAGGTAATGTGCAATTAAAGTTTCCCCTGTCTGTTGAATAGTCATTTAAAAATAATTGTGTAATGTGCACATGATGACTTTCAATTTATGGTGGGACCCTATGCCTTGATTTCATCAGTGATTGTGTGAAGGCTTCTCATGTTGCATTATTGATAGATGACAAAACAAACTAAGAGATTTTGTCACTTTCCTAAGGTTGCATGTGTCCTCAGTGATAGAGTCAGGACTTAAACTTGAATGGCTCTGAAGCTTATTGTATTCCCAGTATATTGTTCCCCATCTTGCTCTGTAAGGGTTTGTAGCCATGGTAACCTGTCATCTGGGTGGTGGAGATAGGAGAGAGAGCTAAGTTAGAGTTTTAGCAGATGTTACTTAGCTGAGTGACTTGAAGCACATCATTAAAACTCTTTAATCCTAAAGTTTATTATCTGTAAATATCATTCATATGTTTTCACATCATTTGTATGCTATAGGCTTGTTTTAAGAGCAGAGATTGTGAATGTGGAAGTTCTCTGAAGATGATGAAATGCTCTACAAAGATATACTGTTATTATTTAATAAGCACAGGCTATATATGCAACAATAGGTCAGGAACTATGGGAAATTTGGAAGATTTTTATAATCTATCTTGATAACTGCTCCTTACCACTTTCCCAATCATTCTAGAAGCTCCATGCCTTAGAAGTTCACATTGAACATTTTTTTTCTATAAATGATTTGCCATTTTCCTGTCTTTGTGTTTTCATGTTTTTTAGTCTTCCTTTCTAGGATGCCCTTCCTAGAGAAACTCTTCCTCATCATGCAGAAGTTTTTCCCAGCTTTCCCAGGACGAGTTCATCTTCCCTCTTCTTGGTTCTCACACACTGTGCTCACATTGTGGTTGTAACACATCTTAAAGGTATTGTAATTCATCTGTTTGTGTATTTGCTTGTGCCCCTGTCTAAGTGAAGAGGCACATAAGGAGACACCCAAAGGTTTGCTTTTTGAATGCGTGATCAAAGAGATAAGAATTATGTTCCTGATTTCTGATAGGTTACAACCTAATTTTTGGGTAAGATAAATGGTGATGAAACACTAGCAAAATACACAGGACCATGAATTATTTGGTATGGTACATGCAGACCACTACCAGATCATAAGTTCAGCTGAACAGGAGATCACTGAAAGTTAAAGTGACTAGGGGAAGTTTTAGTAAATATGTGGATCGGTTAATGGTATGTAGTGAATGGGGAAAGCATTAAATCTACCAGAGTACCTTCAGAGAGGGAGGAAATTCTATTGAATTGGAAATCCCAGAAAGTATTGCTAAATGCTCAAGGGATCTGCTTGGGGGAAGAACTGATCTGCAAGAGGAAAGGGATTTTATCTGAGGTCCTTGGAAGTGAAGAGACTAGAAAGGGGGGAATGGAGTAGATTGAGAGCAGTTGAAGACTATATTCCTAATAAATCTCAAAATAGTTGTTTAACTCCTGAAGAGCTTATACTAAATAGACTTTTTAAAATGGAAGCAATGGATGGACTTGAAGCAGAGACGCTTTGTAAGACTACTGGGTCAAGAAGGCAAAGAGACAAGCCAGACACAGGTACTCCTAGAGAGCCTAAGAAGGACTACTGCAAGTTCTAACACTTAGAATTTGGACCAGATCTAACCAGTTCTCTAAGGAATGGAACTGGGGTCCGAGGGAAGAGGAAGCTGAAATGCGGGTTATCAAAATAGATTGTTCCTCTAAAGAAAGAATTGACTTTGAGTCCTAAGGAATCATTCATATCAAAGCAAAAAGGCACTTCAATCCTTTTTATAGACATTAGATGACCTGTAGACCCACAGCATAAATATGAGTCTGCTGACCAGATGATGATAGAAGCAATTTCCTGTTGTCTTGACTAAATGAGGAAAAACAGCAGTCATATGAGTTGTGACCACAAATTCACTTAATTCAAATAACTGTTTTTTGAAATCATGCTATTTATTTTTTGGTTATGAATGTGTATCCTTTATAATTGATTTCTTTTTCATATCCTTGCATAGAAAATTAAAATGTGCCAACTTGATGTACAGCTCCTAAATTTCTTAGAAATTTCATGGGTCTATAAAATCCAAAAGTCTAGAAACCACCTCTATTAATGTCACCCACAGTGTAATTTAATTCAGTTTGTTTATCCCGAAAGAATTGGTAGAAAGGAGACATTTTTAGCACCTAAATTCCCTATTACTGGCATGGTTGGTGTTGGTTAAAGCAATGCCTTCTAAGTTACACTTCCATCCCCTCTCCAGATTAAAATTTGTGAGTGGAGGAGTTGCCATAGGGCTGCACTGAAGACTCCCTTTGTAAGAGCAGAGTTTGGTTCTGTAACTGGTATGCCATTCAACAAAGGAAACCCTGAACTAGAAAAAACAGAACCTTGCATTGTATTATTACAAAGCAGTGTTATGTAATGATTACATATTTTTTGCTTACATAATTGTGAAGCTAACAATTGTTGTTATGCTGCAGGGTAATTGACCACAAGTGGCACACATTTTGTGTAAATGGCAGCAGTTCCTGTGACTTTTCATATCAGGGCCAGCTTTATGGGCAGATGGCCAAGTAGTCATCCCAGGGGGCCTCTGCTCAAGAGGGTCCTGAGTTAATGCTCTGGCTTCATACTGTGTGGTTGGTCACTGTCTTGAAATTGCTAATAATTTTTGAACAAGGAGCCCCGTATTTACTCTTTACACTGAGCCCTGCAAATTATATAGCCAGGTTTTCAAAAATATAAAGTGGTTCTAGTAAGGATTCAGATAGGACTGGAAATAGAAATAGCTGGACTGGGCAGAGAGGGAAAGTGGACACTACTTCACACCCTAGATCTCTAGCCAACTCAGGCTCTGTCTCCAATCAGCCAAGGCTTCTCCTCTTATAAAATTCTGGCTCTTTTCTTCCCCTGAGGAAGGAGGAAGAATTAGTTTTTCAGGAAATAACTGATTTAATTTAGTAAAGGGAGGAAGCTAGGGGTGTGTGTGTGTGTGTGTGTGTGTGTGTGTGTGTAAGGGAGGGATTGCTGTTGGAGAGGATAGAGAAACAGGAAAATGCATTTGGAAGGTTGAAAGCAGGAGGCAGTGCCAGAAATCAGTGGGAGCCCCTGAAATCCTGGGCATAGGGTCTTTGAGGGCCCGGGGGAGGAAATACTACAAAGGAAATATTTGTCAACACTTCCCACTGGTCCTGGCCTCTGCCTGATGCTAGAGAATGAGCTCAGCTGACTTGTAACCTTACTGAGATTACCTAATGGAGGGATGTGTTGGAGGTGGAGATGTTGGGTGGTTTGATCTTTTGCAGAAAGATTAAGGCCCCACATATCTTCCTGTGGCCTAAGTTCCCTCTTGACAGATTATTTATGCTAATGCAGAGCGGTTGCTCTGCAAGGTGGGGGCTCCTCTTTAGTCCTTTGGTGTTTGTGTTGGTACCTGCTGTAGGAGCTGGCTCCACTGGGAGGAGGGCAGAGCGAGTGGTTCACAGTGGCCAAGTGACTGAGGAAGTACTCTCAGTAGAACAGAAGACTTCATGGGATAAACTTGCTGGGACACCCGCACTGTAACCTACCTAGCTTTTCCTCATTCTACCATAACACCTTCAGTAAAGGTGTGGGGTAAATGAGTTGGCCAGGCTTTTTCCACCTTTATTCTCTGTGACTGACACCAGTGGTATTACGCCCTCCACATGATTGTACATGCCTGGCCCATGAGGTGTGCGCATGTGTGGGTGGGCACACCTGGTCCTAGAAGGAGAGGAGAAAAGGGCAGTGTCACCCTGGGGAAGGTAAGGAAGCACTGAGGGTGAGGGAGCGCTAGGAGAATGCAAAGGAGAATTAGAACAAGTGGTTCTTTTCTTTGCAGCCTGTTTTTCCCCTGTTCATTCTTAAAAATTCTATGAAAACAGTCCCAAGAACTCCTACATTCTTCTTTAACTGCTAAAACCGATAAAGAACCTACCTGAATCAGGCTGTTTGCGGTACAAGATGCTATTGTTCCTTGTGGTTTTGCATGAATGGATTTCTTTGGGGAACTAAAAACAGGGCCAAGTCTGAGCCCAAGTTGATTCAATGTGAAAATGAACATTGTCCACACTAACTCAGGAACCAGGAGGTGGAAGGACAAAAGGCAAAAGGCCACTGGGTAGTGGTCTCAGTGAGAATGTCCATTTTTGCCATGATCTTCCCGGTGAGGTGATGAGAATATGTGTGGCCCTGCACTGTGATGGGGAAGGTGGCCATTTTCATCCTTGAGCAGAATGAACGTGGCTAAGGTGCCGATGTGTCTGCTTTGGAAATTTGATACTCTTGTCTAGGGCCTTTATACAATTTGCACTTGTTAGGTAGATGTTTTGCTTAACTGGTACATTTTACACTTCACAGGAAATAGTACTTTTATCAGCAGTTATTGAAGGGATTTCAGAACAGGTCTCCCCAAGATGTGGTACTTAGACTTGTGGATTATTTGGACCCTGCATCTCAAGATAAACTTTTACCTTTCCCTTAACTACCTAGAGGAATTTAGAAAGGTAGACTAGCCCATAAACTGTTATCACCTATCTATTTGGTAAGATAAACATCTAATTGGCAAACATCTGCATTTCTTATCAGCATGTGAATTACCCTCCTCCCCCCCCCCTTTTTTTTTTTTTTGAGACTAGGTCTCGCTATTTTTGCCCATGGAACCATAGGCTCTTGTTGCCGGGGGTACCACGGACTCAAGCAATTCCCAGACTCAGCTTCCCAGGTAGCTGGGATTACAGGCACGCGCCACCATGCCCAGCTATTTTTTTTGGAACTATGTCTCGCTACGAGCCCCCCGCGGGACTCAAACCGCGATCCCTAGCCCCGGCTGCTTCATAGGCTGAAGTTTACAGGCACGAGCCACTGTGCCCGGCCTACCTTCCTCCATTTTAAAACCCCAGACCCCTGTGCTGTTCCTTGGCTCATGATGACATATAAAGTTGTTTTTACCTAACTTCTCAGCACTCTTATGTCTATGAGGCTCCCTATATGGACAAAGATCAATTAGCTTTTCTCCTGTTAATCTCTCTTATGTCAATTTAACTATTAGACCAGTCACAAGAACCTTAAAGCATGGAAGAAAATTGTTCTTTCCAATATTGTGTTCCTTTTTACAATTTTTTTTTTTTTTTTTTTTTGAGACTAGGTCTCATTATTTTTGCTTGTGGAACCTCAGGTTCACGGTGCCCGGAGTACCACAGATTCAAGCAATCCCTAGCCTCAGCTTCCCAGGTAGCTGGGATTAAAGGCACACAGCACCACACCCAGCTATTTTTTTGGGACTAGATCTCACTACGTGCCTCTGGCAGGACTCAAACTGCGATCCATGGCCCCGGCCGTGGCTTCCTAAGCTGCCACCTACAGGCATGCACCACCATGCCTGGCCCTGCTTTTTAAATTTTTTTCCAGTTTCTGATTCATTTTCTCTCTTTAGTCTTCCTCCTTCCCTCCCCCCTCCTTCCTTCCTTTTTCTCTTTTTTATTCCTTACCACTATACATAAACACTCTCAAAACTTTACTCTTGCTATGAGATTAACTTAAGATAGAAGGTATATTACCAGCCACAGGCCAGAATACTGAGCAAAGAAATATTTTGGCACAATATAGCTTAGGAAACCAATATTTTTTTTACCATAAGTTACAGTAAATATTTACAAAATTCATTCTCATGTGGGTGTTCAGATTTTTAGTGAAAAGCAATCTCATGCCCTGATATTTACTTTGAATATGTTCTCTTCTTTTCAGTAACCATGACTAATTCCCCCTTCACAGAGAGAAGAGTAAATTGGCTCAGTCTAGTAACACACACACATACACACACTCATACACATATGAGTTTATGACCTACATTTACATTAGGCATACCATTAGAATGCAGAAGTAAAAATAAGTGCAACTTTTAAAGTCATAGTGCCAATTCATAAATGAACTAAACGTTGTTGTTAAAGGGACTGAATTACAAATCCAGAATCTTATTCCAGCTTTTATGAGGAAGGGAAAGAATCTGTAAAATCTGAGTGCAATATAACAAACAAAGTAAATCAAATGAAGTCCTTTTTTAAGTATTGCTTTTGATGCTAGGAGAGATATGAGAATAATATGAGAAGACTGTTGCCTTCCAGAAGCTTGTATTTATAAATATATCAATAGTGCACAGTTAAGTAACCATAAAAGGTATTGATGACATTTGAAGATAATAGTTGAAGAGAGGCAGGGATGATTAATTTATAATTGGAATGTATGGTAATGTGGGGCTGGCAGGAAAAGGAAAATATCTCTGGAGGAGGTATATTTGAATTGGATACTGAAAAGGTATATTCTGGGCAGCAGAAGGCATGCACAGAATCACAGTTAGTGAAAGACTCATGTGCTTGAAAGCAAGTTGAATCAACTAGTCTGGTCAAAATGAAGTTGCTGCTGCTGAATAATTGGAGATAGACTGGAAATGCCATGTGTTGGACAATGGAAGCTCTTGACCATTGGACGTAGAAGGACCACTATGCACCATGAAAGTCTTGGTCTGACCAAGACCAAGTCAGACCAAGACATGGTCACCATCTCTGACTCCATGGTTCCCAATGAGCCATGTTGGTCTTCTTTCCCTTGAAGTCAAGAATTCATTGGATAGGTCTGTTTTTCCTGGCTCCTTTTGGTCTTTGACATAGGTCTAGGCATAGGAGGGTAGTATACAAGGTCACTAAGGAAATTCTGTATAGTTCTTTGTTGCTCCAACTTGGACAGGACCAGTTTAGAGAAGAGAGTGGTGGTATCTTCTTGCCTAGGAGGTGTGGAAAGTCCCCCATGACAGTGGCAGCAGAAAGGGCTTCTCCCATTTACTGCCCCCAGAGCCCACTCACCTGGTCCCCAAAATGAGGGCTTCAGAATTTCTTGTAAAATTGGGAATTTGTTCAAAGAAGAAATATTGCATAAATGTGCATCACAAACGCATGAACAAGACTTTTTGAAAATAGACCTAATAATGCATGATTATAAGAAAATGAAATGCCCAGACTTTGTGGTGTTACCTTCAGAGCTAAGTAATTCTGAAGAGTAATTATAAAGCAGGGGAATGATTATACAAACTGCAGACTAAACATCTAAGCCCTGAGTGTGGGGCCAACTGACAAGTAGAGATAATTAATTGGCAGTTACAATGCGGAAGTTTCCAGAAAATAGAGTTTTGTCATCTGAAATTCACAGTCTGACAGAAAAATATTAGTAAGATGAATATAGTTGGCGCAAGCAATCTTGAAAGGAAGGGCGGTATTCAGTTCCCTCAGTCCTTTTGTGAAAGCGTTCTCTTTGAGTGTTAGGGTTGGCAAGCGTGTGGGTAAAGGAGATGTCACGTATAACCACTACAGCTGTAAAAGCAAGCACTGGGAGGATTAGACACTTGTTAGTTTTTGTTAAGTTAGGTGTCTGCTCTTATTTCCCTGCCTCTCAAAGGCACTTCCTGGCAGAGAGTTACACTGGTGCTGCACAGAAAGCCCAGCTGGGTAGCATCTGCTCCATAGCCTGCAGTGGCCTGAGGTTGGTTTTCTAAGTTCCTGGCATAGGTGTGGGTGTAGAGGTGATGGGCCTCAGACAATTCAGATCCTTGGATCTCTTCTCCAATCTTCCTGCCCAGAAGCATGGATTATTAGAAGGTGAGCCAAAGATTTCTGCCTTCTTATGTATTCAAGGAGGAAAGAAGGGAGCAGATGGACATTTTTTTTGAGTCAGGAGCCCACACATTAGGACTGGTTTAAAGAAAACCATGAAGCTTTGCTTTTAGGGTCTTCAGTTCTATTTCTCCTATATTCTTTTGGGGCCTTATAGTCAACACTACCCTTACCTCACCACTGACAGATCCCTTTGTCCTACTCCCTGAATGTCCAGTTTAATCTTCTTAAAAGACTATCAAAATTTCTTTCCATGGTATCTGCCCCACCTTCCAAAATGATCCCTGTACCCACCCTTTCAGAATATTCATTCTTTGGGGCTAGTCTCAGAAGAAGCAGATTAATTCACACTGATATGTGTGAATTAAACAGATTAATTCACACTGATATGTGAATGATTGGTGTGGGGAGGCAGGGAGTTAGAAAATTAAGGTGGTTATTAAGATCTTTAAAACCAGGTAGTTAAGAATACCTTATGTCTGTCCTTTCACATGTATTATCCTCTTCATTCCTATGAAGACAATAATCTTGGTATCTCAGTTTTAAAGAAAGCAAGTCAAGACTCAAAAACCTTAAGTGACCTCCCTAAATAAATAACCTAGGCAGAGCATAAACCCAGATCTTTGATGCTAAGAAGCCTTCCTAATTCTGCCAGGACCACCATGCCAAATGTGTAGCCATTTGTGCTGTATTTTTACCAAACGCATAAATTATAAACCAGGGGAGAACTAGAAAAAGAAAATGTTTAAAAAAAATAACAGGGAATTATGTTGCTTCTTTTTTAACCAAGTTTTCCCTAAAACTATATTTTCTTTAAAAAAGATGGGGGGGGGGAGTGCACTGGCCACAAATTAATACATAGTTTCCGTTTGCCTAGTCATATCAACTTGAAGCTTTCCTATTTATCACTCTGATGGAGTACAATGTTTCCAGTTTTATTAGTTATATAAAGTAAATGCAAAACCTATGCCCACCCACTTAAACCATTTTCTTCTTGACCTAGTTAGTTCTATCTATCTGCTCTTTCAGATGAAAGAAGTACCCTTGAACCATGCTTTATTCTCTACAAGTGCTTTTCTCTGATGCCAAAGTTACACATCTGGTGGATGGCCTAGGGGAAAGTTTCCAAGACCAAATAAAATGTGCTTAGGCAAAGAAGGAATTCATTTTCTCTCATAGCCAAACTGTGAGAGGATAAGGATGCTACTGGACTTTAGGGGTGTTTGGGATGAGGACTTAATCATCGCCTCCATTCCCTGGCCTGTGCTGTTTGCTATTTGTTAGTTCTTTTCTGTGAAATCTCTTACACCAGCTAAAAATAAGACCAGCAAAAGCAATGAACCCTCAGAGCTGACAATTTGCATCCAGTACTCATTCCCAAGGCCAATGGACACTGAAGGTTGCAGTCTTAAGTCACAGAATAGAAAGGAGAACAAGGTCATGAGCCAGAGATAAGAAATACTATTCATTCTTTGTAGCACTATTCATAATAGCCAAGTAATGGAAATAGCCTAAATGCCCAAAGGCAGATGAGAAGATTAGGAAAATGTGATGTGAGGGGTGTGGTGTGTGTGTGTGTGTGTGTGTGTGTGTGTGTGTATCCATGGGTGGATACTATGGGTGAACTGGAGGGGATTATGCTAAATCAGTTAAATTGAAGGGTTGAAGGAGAAATACAAATACTGGATGGTGTCACTTAGATGTAAAATAGAGAGGCAAAACAAAAGGTCAGATTAATCTAAATTAGTAATAAACCATAGAAATCTGACTGAAGAATTTAGGCTCCCAGGTAAGGGGGAGAGCAGAATGGAGAGGCACAATGACTTATGGTGAAGGAAGATGCAGCACTGGCCGTGTTCTGGTGACATACATCTTAGGAGATATGGTCTTATACCTCCAAGTGATACACAGTTTTGAAAAACAATATTGTTTCAATAAAAAAATCAATTAAAAATAAAATTCATATGAAAAGGATTATTCACCATGATCAAGTGGGATTCATCCCAGGAGCACAGGGATGGTTCAACATCTGAAATCAATCAATATAATCTATCACATCAACAAGGAGAAAACCAAAAACCTTATGATAATATCAATAGATACAGAAAAAGTACTCAATAAAGTTCAGCCTCCATTCATGATCAAAGTCCTTGAAAAAATTCAAATAAAATGAACATGCCTCAACATAATAAAAGTCATTTATGACAAACCCACAGCAAAAATCATTCTTAATGGGGGAAAACTGAAATCATCTCAATTAAGATCTGTAACAGGTAAGGATGCCCTCTCTCACCACTACTTTTCAACATAGGCCTGGAGGTTCTAGCTAGGGCAATAAGACAAGAGAAAGACATAAAAGGGATATAAATAGGGAAAGAAGAAATGAAGT
The DNA here is from genome assembly GCA_004024945.1 of Uropsilus gracilis. Classification (NCBI taxonomy): domain Eukaryota; kingdom Metazoa; phylum Chordata; class Mammalia; order Eulipotyphla; family Talpidae; genus Uropsilus; species Uropsilus gracilis. The sequence continues at coordinate 138,839 of PVHY01000980.1, read as the reverse complement.
TATCATTATATGCAAATAGTATGATACTTTATATAGAGAACCCCCCCCCAAAAAAAAAAAAAAAACCTCAGAAAAGCTACTTGAAACAATAAACCAGTTCAGTATGGTAACTGGCTACAAAATCAACACACAAAAGTCAGTAGCCTTCTCATATGCAAAAAAGCAGAGAGAAGAAGAAGAAATTGGAAGAAAAAAACCATTCCATTTACCATTGTGCCAATGAAAATTAAGTACCTGGGAACAAGCTTAACAAAAGACATGAAAGGTCTATACAAAGAGAACTGTGAAATATTGCTAAAAGAAATAGAAGACTTAAAGAAATGGAAAGACATTCCCTGCTCATGGATTGTAAGAATTAATATCATCAAAATGGCTCTCTTACCAAAAACAATCTACAGATTCAATGCAATCCCAATAAAAATTCCAATGTCATTCTTTAAAGAGATAGAGGAAAAATTACTGAAATTCACATGGAATAATAAAAGACCTTGCATAGCCAAAGCACTCCTGACCAAAAAAAAAAAAAAAAAAAAAAAAAAAAAAAAAAAAAAAAAAAAAAAAAAAAAAAAAAAAAAAAAAAAAAAAAAAAAAAAAAAAAAAAAAAAAAAAAAAAAAAAAAAAAAAAGAGAGAGAACAGAGGTATTTCAGTCCCAAACTTCAAATTATATTACAAAGCCATAATAATTAAAACAACATGGTACTGGAATAAAAACAGACACACAGACCAATGGAACACAATTGAATGCCCAGAAATAAAGTCACACATGTACAGTCAACTAATTTCTGACGAAGGGACTAAAACCATACTGTGGAACAAGAACTGCCTCTTCAACAAATGGTGCTGGGAAAACTGGATCACTACATACAAAAAATGAATCTAGACCACTCCCTCACACCATGTACAAAAACCAACTCAAAATGGATAAAAGACTTGAATGTAAGACCTGAAACCATAAACGCATAGAAGAAAATATGGGTAAAACACTCCAAGACTTACACTTCAGAAACCTCAGGATACTGAAAGGACAGCGAGGAAGGAGGGAAACAGAAGCCAGGAATATGAAAGGATGGTAAGGAAATATGAAAGGATGGCAGCACAGAAAGGGAAAAACAGGAGCCAGGCCAAGTAGATTAAGAAGAGTTTATTGCTGCGAGCTCCTGGGATATAGGGAAAATAAAGAAACAGACAAGAAAAAATTAAAACTGTCAGCAGAACTGAAGCATAGAGCAAGAGAAGGGGAGGGGTGAAAATCAGCGGTGGGATGGGCACAAAAAATTAAGAGGAAGGTTTACAGGTGAGAAGGTGGTAGGAGCACCCCAGGGACAACAGTGTAAAATAAAATAAATGACAACAACAACAATAATAAATAAATAAATTCATTAATTGAAGAAAAAAAGGTTATCCATCAATGACATTTTATATATTGCTTATAACAGTAGGAGAAAACTAGGAGTGGGAAATAGAAGCAAAACCAAAGATAACAGGAACCCATTAAAAAAAAAGAAATGCTGTTCATAAAAGAGGTACAGAAAGAGACTAATTTCAAATAAATGATATAAATACATATGAAAATATTATTTATACATGTATTCTTGAAATGTAGGCTTCTTTTCTTTTCTTTTGAGACTAGGTCTCACTATTTTTTGCCTGTGGAACTGCAGGCTCACATTGCCCGGGATACCACAGACTCAAGCAATCCCCAGCCTCAACTTCCCAGGAGCTGGGATTATAGGCATGCGCCACCATGCCCAGCTATTTTTTTGGGACTAGGTCTAGCTGGGAGCTAGTGCTCCCAGCCGCAGCCACGGCTTTGTAGGCTGTCACTTACAGGCATGTACCACCATGCCTGGCTGAAATGTAGGTTTCTAAGAAAAAATTTTATTTGTAGGATCTAAAATTTCTACAATTTTATATAGCTATGATAGATGTAGGAATGAACAAAAATATTTTATGCATAATAAAGTCACATTTAAGAGGTACCAGCTCCTTTTGACTAAATACTACAGAGTTTTCAGATGGAAGGTAACTCTAAAAAGAAGTTTTGAAAAATAAAGTAATGAGAGAGCAAGTAATAAATTATTTATTCACCTATTATTTTCCCTCAAATATGCATTGTTAAGTATAAAATAGTGAGGCTAAAAAACATGCAAGCACCTTAGATATTAAACCAGTAGAGTTAAAAATGTAGTCATTTTGTCAATAAAATAATAATATTTTAAAATGTTTATTAAGCATGGGTAGCTATTATAAAGCTTTAGTCAGTGTTATCTGAATTAATTCTCAAAATAAGTGACTGGGAAACTAAGACCCATGAGCCAAATTCAGCCTACCGTCTGTTTTTATATAGGATTTTATTAGGACACAGCAACAATCATTCATTTATGCATTGTCTGTGATAACTTTCATGCTACAGAATTGAGTAGTTACAACAAAGACTGTAAGGACAAATGAAAGAATTTATCATTTGGTCCTTTATAGAAAAGCTATCTGATCACTGCAAATTATTATGAAGTAAACACTTATTTCCACTTAACCCATCATCACAAACCGGTAGTGTCTGAGTGGTGAGTCAAAACTAAGTCTGTCTGACCATAAAGTCTATCATCTTTTTAGATATTTTCACATCAGTGTGCATAAGTCATAGTCAGACTGGGTTTAAATCCAGCTCCATACCTGAATAGCTTCTGGATTAAACCTTCTCCTTACCTGCCCTGTGAGGCTTATCACTGTTACTCTGCAGTTAGTAACAGACATTGCTAGTTGTCTTTGACATTACAACAGTCTTTGGACCCTGGGTTGTCCATCCTAGACCCTGTGCCTCAGAGGTTTGAGGTGCCTCCCTCAACATTCTTCAAGTTCTCCTAGGCATCTTGAAACAAGTGGGGTGACAGCATTAACTGGGAAGTTCTAGACCCAATAGCCATATGAACTCTGGCCCCATTTCCCCCTTTGGGGTGTTTTTGAATATCTACTCTTACCTGCCATGTAATGGGAGTTAATGAGATGCTCCAAAGACCTTTCTTCTGGGGTCCATGTTTTGGTTCTGACTCCAGGAGGGTGACCTGACAAGCAGTTCCATCTAAGGATCCTCTGTTGAGATGCATGAGATTGAGTGACTATTTAAGTGCAGACATGTTGACTTGGCCAACTTTCACACAGAAGACAGAAGGTCCGAATTCTGCAGTACCCATAGCCTGCTGCCAACTCGTGGGTGGCCACTTGTTGGGTCTGTGTGTTGGTTCTCACCTCTCTGTTTGAATATCTGGTCACAGCACCCAGAGCCCTACAGGTGGCACCATACAACCTTTCACTTTTACTCCTCTTATCACTGACACCAAATTGGGTAAACCCCTCCCTGGCCAGTCCTCTGGAGGCAACAATATCACTCTCTTAGCTTTCAATTGCTGGCTCAGCAATACCAGCAACCCCTTCTAACTGATGCCCTCTCTGAACTCCAGTCAACGTGCTGCTGTTGAACTTAACAAGTTTATTTAAGCTGTATTGGTAAGAGCCAGACATTCTTATAAAGATGAGACCACACTTATTTTTCTGTTCTTCTTCCCCCAACACAAGTGTGCTTGTGCTTGCACAGACACTCGCGCACACGCACACTTTGGTGGTCGTGTGTGGAAGGTAGAGCTGCTGTCAACATTTGAAGAAATCACATTCTAGGAATTCAGTGATGACCTAAAGGTTTCAAGAAAACTTCAAGACTGAAAGGTCAGAAAATGTGCAGTTTTGTTTATTCTACGACATTTCTACGGTGAGTTTTTTACACTGAGAAAGTGAATTAACATTCACTTGTTCCAGGCCGAGCATGGTGGTGCATGCCTTTAATTGCAGTCTTTGGAGTATGGGGCCCGGGCTAAGAATCACTTGAGTTCATGGTTTCAAGACCCATCTGGGGGTTTGAGACCTGCCTGGGGCAACGCAGCAAGACCTGGTCTTGAAAAAGCAGCCAGGTGTGGTGGCAGGCGCCTGTAATCCCAGCTACCTGAGAGGCTGAGGCTGGGGATCGCTTGAGTCCCTGGGATCAGGACTACTCCAAGAAACATGGCGAGACCTAGTCTCAAAAGAAAACAACAACAACAACAACAACAACAACAACAAAAAACCTTCACTTGTTCCTTCACGCCTAGGGTGAGGCTTGCTTTTGTGGTGAAGATGATCAGTAACAACCTCCGTCAGTGGAAGCTGGGGTTCATGGCTGACAGAGTGGGTGATGAGGCATTGTGAGAGGTGAGAATTGACTAACCAGTGTTAAATAAAAGGGAGGAGGGAAATGCAGAGGCAAGGAGGTCAATGTTTTGATACAAGCATGTTCTGAAGAGTAACAGAATTCTTGACCCTTTCTCCCAGCAGGAGAGGCAAAATCAGCAGAGTTAATAATAAAGAATACCAAGAAATGGTATTGATTACTGACATGACACACCTTCACTTACACTGACTGAACAATAAGCACAAATAAAAATACCTTTTCTCTCTCACTATTCTGAATCCCAGTGGTCCATCATTGTGCTTCCTGTAGGTCCATGAATTTTGTGAAACATTAAAAAATCAAATTGCTTATATAGATAGGGACCCTGTAAAATATTTTTGCCCAGGGGCAAATACCTTGAACACAAGTTATCCTGGTTGGGAGCCACCTTATTTCCTTTCTATGAAGTCATTCTTGTTTTCATTTGTAGTTTTTTCTAGCTCTTTTCAGGTCTGTGTTTTCCTGTAGGATTTCTTTTTATTGTCTCCAGTTCAAAAAATCAATTTATGCTTTGTAATATTGTGTACCCCTCAAATTCTTCTCAAGTAGATACTTTTACCATCCTTTTTCTCTCTTTGGTCATCTGCCTGGGTTATTCAGTCAGTCTTCCAGTCATCCTCTTTCTCTCTCTTACACACACTCACACACAACACAAATACACCACACCATACTACATATGCACAGACACAACTCAGGGATGTGATGCTCTAAGGAATAGGCAGCATGTTATACAGATGGGAGAGAGTCCAGGATTGCTTACCTTCATTCTCAGAACTGGCATTTGGACAGTCAGGGCGTAGTATGTCAAGAATGCCAAGATGCCCAGGCACAAGTGGAAATTCTTTAAGATGTGCTGTTGTGTGCTCGAGTGCCTGTGGTTGGAAGTTGGCTCTTTAAGTCTTCAGTTGCCTGTAGATCAAGTGTCCTGTGACATGTGACAGCTGCAGTGTGTGCTGGGGGATCTTAATGGAGGCTATGTGTAATTCTCGGCTGCGTGTCTCTATTTGAACTAGAACCACATTTTATACAATTTAAACATATTTGGAGAGTCCAAGGTCCAATTTTTGTTTTGCTTCAAGGGATAATACTGTCGACTCTTGTTATGTCTCTGTGGGTTTTTTTTTTTTTTTTTTTTTTTGAGACAAGGTCTTGCTATTTTTGCCTGTGGAACCACAGGCTCTCCCTGCCCAGGGTACCACGACTCAAGTCATCCCCAGCCTCAGCTTCCCAGGTAGCTGGGATTACAGGCATGCGCCACCACGCCCAGCTGGTTTTTGGGGACTACGTCTTGCTACGGACCCCAGGCGGGACTCGAACCACAATCCCTAGCCCTGGCCACTTCATAGGCTGAAGCTTACAGGCACGAGCCACCGTGCCCGGTCTATCTGTGTTATTATCGATAATTCCTTTGCCATTATTCCTAATACTTGGTAGTCCTAGAAATAGCACCACTAATTAGGACGTCGACTCAGTGGCTGACTCCCTGCCCTGTTAGGTTGCCCGTGCAGCAGTGGGGCAGGGTATTTGCAGTGATTACTTTACCCCATTTAGATAAAGGTGCTAGTTTTTTTCTTTTCTTTTTTTTTTTTTGCCAACTTGTACATTAGTGTTTCTTGAATTGAAGATTAAAAATTCATAAAGTACTAACACCGATTAAAACTGTTTGTTTAGGCTTGTTCAAGACTCTAAGTGCTTACAGACTCCAAATCACATTCTTTCCCTCCTTTAAACTAACAATTTAAAAAGCTCGCTATAATGGCTCTTATTATAGCAAGCAATAATAAATTTCTACAGAGCTATATTATCTTATAAGGTAAATAATGAAAATGTGTAAATATGGAAAAAACAATTCAGATCCAAGGAAACATTTACAATTTTTTAAAAAGTTGTCTTAAAATCTCGACATCTTTTTAATACATTGGAGACATGCTTTGTGCCTTTTCTTTTCCTCAAAAATTCGTTTTTATTTCTTACATCCAATTAAAGTCTTCTAAGAAGTCTGAAATGGTGGGTTTTCAAACTATGTGACCAAACAGAGGGGTCCTAAGAAGGACAAGGAGACCCCCGGGTACAAGATGGGGGAAGAAGCAATAGAAAGGGCCCAGAATGGAGTTGGTAGGGAGGGTGAAGGGTGTAAGAGAACAAGCATTGCTCAGTGGATGAAAGGAGGCAGGAGAGGAAGGTCTGTGTGACTTTGAGGACAGAGTTCATTGTGACTTTGCTAAAGGCAGCCTCAGTGGGTGACAGTTTGGTGGCTTTAGTGCAAATGTGAGTCTTATGAAGAACTCAGGGCTATCTTCAGCCAGCTAGGAGGTGAGGGAGCTGTGGGGTGGGGCTTTACACTGTGCTCTGTTGGCAGTCAACACAAGGCTCAGCTCCTGAGGCAGAGAGGTGGGTCCTGCCTCAGGTCTAAGAGAGCTTTCATTTCCCCAAGGTGTCCTTCAAATGTCTCTGAATCCTTTGGTGCCCAAAGGGGTGGGGTGGTGGGGAAGCACTGTCACGGTCGGGCTCTGCCTCCAGTGTATGCTGATTCTTTTTAATTAATTGATTAATTAATTGAGAAAATTAATTAATCATTTTCTTCTTTGATTTTTTTTTTGTATTTTGTGGGTACAATCTTTTTTTTTTAAACATCGTTATCTACCTCGGGGTTCTCCCACCATTTTCCACCTTATCACCTGTGAATCATGGCCCCTCCCACCTCCAAATTTCTCTTCCCCCTCATGCTCTGTGCTTCAATTTTGCTGAAAGTTAGTTTTAAATTTTTCTTTTCTGTCTGTTTGTTTTGTTTGTTTCCCCTTTATCCCTCATATAAGTGAGACCATCCAATATTTCTCTTTTTCTTTCTGGCTTATTTCTGCCAGCATGATTCTCGGCTCCATTCATGTTGCCACAAATGATGTTTAAGTTTGTCTTTTTTGATTGATGAATAATATTCCACTGTGTACCTATACCACAGCTTTCTGCACCATTCATCTCTTTGGGGACATTTTTTTTTGGAGACTAGGTCTTGCTATTTTTGCCCGTGGAACTGCAGGCTCTCATTGTCCAGGGTACCACAGACTCAAGCAATCCCCAGCCTCAGCTTCCCAGGTAGCTGGGATTACAGGCATGTGCCACCATGGTCAGCTATTTTTTTGGAACTAGGTCTCACTACGGGCCCCAGGTGGGACTCGAACTGTGATCCTTAGCCCTGGCCGCTTCATAGGCTGAAGCTTACAGGCACCAGCCACTGTGCCCGGCCCTCTTTGGGGACATTTGAGTTGTTTCTTTTGGGTCAGCTTCCTGATGGGTACTGTGTCTCCCATTACTCTTGGGACTAAGTCAACCTGCTTGCTTCTTCTTTGATTTGCTGTTTACTGGGAAGGGCTTTTTAACTTCACCTGACATCTGTGTGGGAAGAAACACTTCTTAGGAAAGAGGTAGTTGGAAACCTTTCTCCCTGGCAACAGCCTCTCTGCCTTCTTTCTGCTCTACTCCTTTGTTGTTATCTGGATGATGGGTAATCTGGCCCCTGCACACATCAAATGCCATCTGGGCTGGAAACAAGCCTCAAAACATGTTTTAAATCTTCTATTTCCCTCCCTGCCCCCCAAACCTGTCTACCATACACACACTTGACTTACATCACACCAGCAGCCATCAGCTGAAAGTGACAGTGATCCTCCTAAAGGTAGCACCTTGGCTGCTGGTGCTGAGGTATCACCTGTGTCTGATTAGACATCATGTTACCCCACTGAAATATTGGCACATGAAAGCGGCCTCCGCACGTGCACTGTGTGTCTACGTGGAGTGGGGTTGGCAGGGGGTGGGGGGAGTGAGCTGCTTTTAGGAAGTGTTAACGCAGGACTAGACTTTGCTCCTGTGGATCCCCTACCTGGATGTTCTCCCCTTCCTCATCACCAGCCAGAGTGCTGCTGAATCAGTGCAAACTCTTCCCCTCACAGTGGAGACCCAGTGGGGTGGTGGCAATGTGGTCTCCAGGCCTTAAAGAACCCAACACCTAGTAGAGGAGATGGACTCTGTTAACAGTGCATGACTCTGCTTGGGCTGCTGAAAACAAATACCACCATCTGGGAGACTTAAATAACAGAAATCGATTTTCTTACAGTTGCAGAGATCAAATGTCCAAGATGAGGGAGCCAGCAGGGATGGTTTCTCTGGAGGTCTCTCTCCTTAGCTTGCAAATGGTACCTGCTTGCTGTGTTTTCACATGGCCTTTCCCCTGTGTGCATGGAGCTTTGCTGTCCTATTCTTATCAGCCCACCAGTAATTAGAGTTAATCCTGATGACCTCATTTGACCTCAGTTACCTTTTTAAAAGCTGTACCTCTAAGTAAAGTGATACTGGGTGTTAAGGTTTAAGGAGAATTTTAAGGGAAAACAATTTATAACATTCTCTGTTCTTAACATACACCATTTTTTTTTTTTTTGCATTTTCTCTCGTGTATGGTTATTGTATAGTTTTCATAGTTGCTTTGACAAATCACTACTAAGTTGGTTTGGAAGTCTAAAATCAATATCACTGGCCCGAAATCAAATTGTCAGCCGGACCACACTCCTACCAGAGGATCCAAGGGGCAATCTATTCCTTTCCTCATCTGGCTTTTGGTACCTGCCCACACACCTTGACTTTCAGTCACATCACACCAGTCTGTGTCAACACTTCTGCCCTTCTCTTATAAGGACAACAATGATTGCATGTAGGGAACACCTGGATAATCTAATGTAACCCCAGCTCAAGATCCTTATCTTTATCACACTTATTAAGATCCTTCTCCCAAATAAAGTGACCTTTTCAGGTTCCAGATACTAGAGTCTGATGTCTTTGAGAGTTATTATGCAGCCTAATCATGCATATATTGCTCATAGAATAATATTATTTGATGTTTTCATAGTGGAATCAATCTGCAAGAGGAGACCTTGTTGGAAGGGCAAGAGCCCCAAAGATGTGTTTCCTGGGCACATTGAGGTAGTGTGGCACCATTCTGCAAAGAGCTGGCTCCATTTTGGCCTTGTCTTGACACATGAAGAAAGGGACTTGGGGCTGGGAAGCTGAGGAGTCTCCAGTAGAGGGAAAGCTCTGATGATCAGGAAGAGGTATGTGTCCTGGGTTTACTCCTGTAAGTGGTTAGAAGGGAGGGCAGTCTGCTCTTGGAACCAGCTTCACTTACAGCCCCTTGTTCTGGTTCTAGCAATCTGCAGGAGTGGAGGCTCACAGAGGCAGATTCTGCTGCCACTTGTCTTACTCTAGGGTTTGTCCTTTTTCTGCGTTCTCCTGTTGTGACACAGCTTTTTCTCTCAGTGACCTAAAGTTCCTGATTACAATGTACTTATGGACCCAGAGTGTCAACTGTGCTGAAAATTAGCAGTTTAGATCAACCACAAATCCACAACGTTTTCTAAAAAAAAAAAAAAAAAAAAAAAAAAAAAAGGGTGTTATTACAGAGTGTCTTTTCACAAACTGCTTTATTTGGTCACTGGAGCCATGGTCTGCTGCTAGGAGGGGAGAACTTTATTGCATGCTAATCTAATATCTGAGATTGTGTTTATCTGTTCCTTCTTGCCATTTATGGTGAAAAAATCTGAAGCCAGAGCACCATAAATGTTTTGCTTCTTGTTTTTAGTCCCTTCCCAATTTCATGTTTAGAAGGGCTAAACAATTAGAAAGACTAGAAGATAATTACCAATTTTCTTCTCCCACTTTTATTAGCACCTATGCTTACTTTATAGTTATGCCTGAAAAATTCAATAGATAGTTGTAATGTTGTTTCAGTCTCTTCAAAGATTTTTGTGTTTCTGGCTAGTGATTTACATTTAAAAAAAAAAAACCTTACTTATTTTAAAATAAACATTATTATAAAGCACACTTTGAAATAAAATCATAATCTGGAGGCAATCATGGCAGTAAGATACCTTGGAGGTAAGCTTGGGAGAGAGGCAGAGAAAAGATGAGGCAGTGATTTAGACATATCACTGCCTGGAGGGTGAGTGAACCATGTCAGTCACTGAAAGCTTCATATTAATCTTCTCCTTCACTGCTTAATTTGCATTGATTCAAAACAGATCAAACTGTATTGGTTGCATTTACTCTAGCACCTGGGAGCCCAACTAGTTCTCCTCCGGTAAAGATCACAATGACAGGGAAATTTCTTGGAAAGGCCTATTTCCCACCTTCTCTTTTTTGGGCCCCAGGCAAAATGATATATTTAGGGACTCTTCATGCTTTTCCTGGTCTTTCTTGCTCACTGTATCTCCCTTGTCCTAAGTCAGTTGCTAGAAGATTATGGTTCTAGAATAGACATCTGGCAAGGAGTTTACGTCTTGTTGATGGTATGAGTATGCCTGTATTCCTGGGAGTGTTCTCAGGGGAGAAGAGTAGGAGTAACCCCTGCAGAATGCCTCACCTGAGGGAGCCCCCTCCAAATACTGATTTTCTGGCTTTGAGGTACTACATAGGGGAGGAAAAATTTTTTGAACAGTTTTTTGTCTTTTCAGGGCCACTCAGGCTCTACCTATTTCGTTTACAACATTCTATGGAATTTTAGTGCATTTCTAGAAACTCATATTAAAGATAGATTCTTTTATGGATAGTTCAAGAGTCTCTTTGTTGGGATTTTCAAGACTCAAATATAATGGAAAGATCCTTCTTCCTCTTTCTGTGGAATAAATGTTGAGGACTTCATGTTATGCTGAGGTAATGGTTTTGTGAGGCCTAATACAGGAATGGTCTTTCCTGAAGCGCGGCCTGCTGTGAAGCTCACCTTGGAAGCTGATCCTTAGATGGGAAAGCAGTGCCTGGAAGTTCAGGACTTCTGCCTCTTTCTGAGCTTTCTGAGCTGGGTTTCAAGGAGGTTGAGAGAATATCAGGGGAGGTTTGCTTCCACGCTATTGTTTTTCCTACAGAGCTGAGAGTTTTCTTGCCAGTTGGAATCTATGAGCTTTCTACATTCACCCTGAGGAAGCTCAAACAGAAATTTACAGGAAATTACAGAAATCTGGGAAAAGATGAATTCAGAGGGTTCATGAGGAAGCTTCCTGAGGATAATGCTGATGGCATAATGTTCAGTCTGGGCACTGTAATATGAACCTGCTCTGGCTGGCACTAAGAAAAAATACTTAGCCCTTCTTACGTCTTTCATCATAGATGACTTTTCCTGGCCACCCAACATCCTTACTGTTGAAATGTTCCTAACCTGGCCGTCTGATCACTGTGTAGGCACTGTTGAGAGGTTATGAGTTTTCATAAGATGATTAATTTTACATACAATTTTTAAACTCTGAGAACCACTTTTTCAGTGGACTCTGGTGATTAGTCTTTTCTTCTTCCATTAGTGGGGATTTCATAGGTGTGGACCCAAGTCTTTCTAGCCTGGAACAGTGAGCAATTTCTACTCCAATCCTTCTGCCTGGACTCTAATCCCTTTGGCTGGATGAAATGATGTGCAACCAGGAAAACATTGCTCAATTTGAACCTATAAGTGAGTATTTGTGAATACACTTCTGAGTAGTGTGGTATTCTTGAGTTCAGTACAAACCAGAGGGGTACCCATCGAAGTCAGTGGTAGCTTATTAATTTGAGTCAGGAAAATTCTCTTCTTTTCTTGGATCTGGCCTAAGAATATGGGTGGAGACACATATAAATAAACCAATTTATATGGTTTATTGATTTGTCTGAGAAATGGGTCCACCATTTGTTGACTAATTCTAAAACCTGAGAAATTTTGTTGATGAGAACAGCTAAATTCAAAGTAAGTAACAATTTCCAATGGAGAAGCTCATTTTGGAGAGAAATCATGTTGACTCACCCCACTGTGTTTATATACATTACACTAATTAATGTAGTCCTAATAGGGTCTACATTAGGAGAGGATCAGAACCACCACCAATGTATTTTCTTTTGTCTGTTTTAAAATATTTTACCATCTTCATTCATGGACTCATGGACTCCCTCCATTTCATGACTTCAGGAGTTTGCAGGGAGACTTAAAGGAAAAACTGACAACTCTGTGACCTAAAAAGTAACCTAAAAAGGAGTTGACTGTGATTCTTGATACCTGTATTCTTCTCTGTCAACCAATTTTGTCATATTTGTCAGTGACTTTGACTCACTGAAACATGGTCTTGAGTGACTATTTGTAAAGACAAAAGTACCCTGATGTTTTAACATTTATAGAATTGAGTAATTCTAAAACCTGAGAAATTTTGTTGATGAGAACAGCTAAATTGAAGGTAAGTAGCAATTTCCAACGGAGAAACTCGTTTTGGAGAGAAATCATGTTGACTCACCCCACTGTGTTTACATACATTACAGTAATATATATTTTTAATTAATATATTGTTAGGTAGAAACAATGTATTTTGTTCATTAGGTTTCACTGCCCAGAACCTTGCTCTCCTAAATAAGAGTCTTCACTAAAATTGCCTGTTAACCTACTGGTTTCTGGGCCTCACGTGGCTTGGTATTCTGAGTTTGCAAATGAAGTGCACCTTGGGCTTCTAATCTTTACTCAAATGAAGGAAAGTCAGGTTAAAAATGGGAAAATGTTTACAGGCTGAAAACACCAATTCAGCCCTCAGTAGGTACAAGTCAAAAGAGCCTTTTTGCAGGAGAAAGCAAACACCAGTCTGCACTAGAAGGCCTGCCAAGTGAGAAATGACTTAAAAAAATCATTTGTAAAAAAATCAAAGCCAGGTATGGCTTTGTTACCTCCCTTTTCTGGACCAGTTTGCTGCCAACTCATTGATACCTAATTTAATGGGAGAGAATCCATGTGAAAGGACTTGGAGGCAGAATAATGGATAAAAACATGCAAGGATGCACTACTGCTCAGATTCTATCAAACAAATCCAGTGCCCCTAGAACTGTTCTCCAGATCTGTCACATAGGAAGCAGGAGAAATGCACACAGACATTCCTCATTGACTGTACTGCAAGGAGGCACACTAGGCAGGTAGACAAGGCAGAGCACCCCTAGAATCTTTACATTCTTTCTCTGGGTTCTCTTGCCTCTTCTGTAGTCACACTGTGCTTGTTGTAGTCATATTAGTGCTGCTGCTGCCCCCACTTTATCCCTGTTTCCAGGGTCAGGTGTGCCCACTTATACAAGTGCATACCTTTGTCCATGCCCGGTACGTTAACACAGTAAGACAATCAAGGCTGCAGGTGGTAGTCACAGAGGCTAGTGGTGTGAAAGACCTGATTAACTCATTTGCCCTATATTGACCTGGTAGTTGATACTTTTCTTGAGTTGTGCCCTGGGTAAAAAGTAAAACAGGAGACTGAGAATGACCAATAATAATTAAGGTGGGGAAAGAGCTGAAAATGTCTGGCTAAAAGTTATGAGCTACATGCTGGACTCTTCCTCATTCCCAGAATGTAAAAGGGTGGGAAGTCTGTGTGTACAGGAAGGCTGCACAGAAAAGGAAGACTGGAGAATCATGGAATAGAAAAGCAGCGAGGAAAACTGAGAAAGCACTTAGAAAGTGCCCTCTAAGGGAATTTCCTTTTCTGCTTGGCTCATCATCCTAACACATTCCACCTGCAACTCAAGGGTTATTCCAGAGCATCAGGTGATAGAATTCAACAACTCCAACCCCCTGAAAGAATTGTTGAAGTGGCTAGATAGGAAGTCATTTCAGGGGCACATTTTAAGGAGAAATGAAAGTTACTGTGCATGATAAACACACTGCCTAGGCTTTTAGGACTGTTGAGTCACAGGCAGGCTGCAATTTGAAGACTGCCAATAGGATGAAAGACAGTGTGGACATTTCCTGTTTCTGTTTTCGTAACTGACATCTTGGGGCACCTCTCAGTGGAAAAGAGCTCTGTACAGTCCTCTTCTCTGCCACTACAACCCTGTCTATATGGCACCTGCAGCATAGAAGCTTCTATGAGGGTGAGATTGGGGGGTATACAAGTTCTCTTTCTTTCTTTCTTTCTTTCTTTCTTTCTTTCTTTCTTTCTTTCTTTCTTTCTTTCTTTCTTTCTTTCTTTCTTTCTTTCTTTCTTTCTTTCTTTCTTTCTTTCTTTTTCTTTCTTTCTTTCTTTCTTTCTTTCTTTTCTTTCTTTCTCTCTTTCTTTCTCTTTCTTTCTTTCTCTCTCTCTTTCTTTCTCTTCTTTCTTTCTTTCTTTCTTTCTCTCTCTCTTTCTTTCTCTTTCTTTCTTTCTCTCTCTCTCTTTCTCTCTCTCTTCTTTCTTTCTTTCTTTCTCTTTCTTTCTTTCTTTCTTTCTTTCTTTCTTTCTTTCTTTCTTTCTTTCTTTCTTTCTTTCTTTCTTTCTTTCTTTCTTTCTCTTTCTTTCTTTCTTTCTTTCTTTTTTTTGAGACTAGGTCTCACTATTTGCCCATGGAACCGCAGGCTCACATTGCCCAGGGTACCACGGACTCAAGCAATCCCCAGCCTCAGCTTCCCAGGTAGCTGGGATTACAGGCGTGCGCCACCACGTCCAGCTATTTTTTGGGACTAGGTCTCGCTGTGATGCCCCAAGTGGGACTCGAACTGTGAGCCCTAGCCCCAGCCGCTTCATATGCTGAAGCTTACAGGCATGAGCCACCATGCCTGGCTTTACAAGTTCACTTTCAAGTGTGTTAAAGGGAGGAAATTCACAGACATGAGTTTGGCATCAGTGTTAACTTAAATACAGAGTGACTGGAAATCACCTCTTACCTTAATGGTTCACGTATACTTTAGAGAAGAAATTTCTCTAGCCCTAGACTTAAAATATTGTTCTCTGATGTTTTTATTACTATAAATGAGCAAGTTCATTTTAACATTTACTCTTTATTGTGTTGTATGAAGTACCTATGTAATGCAAGTATGTACTGTACTAAAATACCCATATTTCCAAATAACATCATGTGGGGGAGCCCACAGTCTCTGCAGAAGCATCATGAGCAGCCTGTGCCTTTACACTTTACAATCCATTGTTGACTGCTGTGAAAAGTATGGTAACAGATGAGGAAAAAAAATAAGGCTAAGTATGAATACACGTTTCCCAACATGCGCATAACACAGCTTACAATGGAAACCCAACGGAAACAAGTGACAACATTTGATGTAATATCTATAAAATGTAGACTCTGCAATAAAAAGCCAAAGGCACATAAAAATATATTTTAACTTTAAAAATAACTTAGTTACAGTAATACTTTGCTTGTGTCTTACCAACATGTAGCTGACAGTCAAAAATTTGCAATATAGATATAATATATAGGGATATATAAGAGCTACAAGAAAATTCTCAAAAACTCATAAAGTTGTTCAAATGTGAAAACAGAGCAAAGTCTTTAACACTGAAGAATTTGCTATGGTGAGCCCAAATAGTATAACATAGAAAAGAGTCTAGAAAAAAGGCGTAGGTGTTAAATATATTGTGTCTACCTCTTGCTCAGAAAATGTCAATACTTCCAAGCTCCTTAACGCAACTCCTGCAGCCCTTCGTAACTCATGCCAATCCTAGTCAGGCCAGAAAATGTAAGTTGAACGTCAGCAATGCCTGCTGAAAATGGGTTCTGACTAACTTCCTCTTTTTGCCAGGATGAGTTGTTTTTTTTTGTTTTTTTTTTTGTTTTTCTTTCCTCCCCTGCTTTTAAACTGTTTTTTTGCAAATAGGGCACAACAGGTTAAAAAAAAAAATTTCATAGGAACATTATTTTCAAAAACCCATCACAAGTGCAGTGTAGCCCGTGACTCTCCTCTTGCCCAGGGTTACCCCAAAAGCAAAAGAGCTGGTGCTGTTACTTATTTTTATCCATGACGTTCAGCACCTCATCCAAAAATGAGGGCCCCAGATCCAGCTGCAGGGAGAGAAGGGAGCCTGTGAGATCGGAGAGGGAGTCCTCAGATTTAGTCTTTTCCTTAACAAGCTCGCAGGGGGCAGGATGGTCGAACATGTCCTCGGCCGGCCAGTCAGGGTACTGTTCGGAGAGGCTGGAGGAATGGCTGTCCCTGCCCTGACTGGACTGCGACGCTGAGCCACTGGAACCCCAGGAGATATCACCCTGGTGGACAGTCCCGTTTGCCAACAGACTGCTTTTCTCTGGAGCCTTTTCCTCCACGACAGGCTGACAGCTAAGTCTGGGCAGCTTTGCCGGCCCAAAGGCTTCTTGCTTGGAATTAAATGTCACGGGTGACAACAAGGGCAACATGAGGGCCTGGGACCCTCCAATGGTTGGGAGGGAGATGGCATTTTTGAGGACTGGGGAGGGCGTTTCTGTGAACATGGAGTCAGAGGTGCTGTTGGCCCGAAAGAACTCGTTATGCCCAGGGAACTGGCCCAGATGTGCTTTCTCCTGGTTTCCAGGCAAAAGCTCATAGTTCCCCTGAAGGAAGGAAATATCTCCAAAGACATCATGCTGACCTTCTTTGCCGATGTGAATGGTGTGGCGAAAGTCTCCAAGGGGGGGACTAATCATGTCAGGAGACAAAATGTCCCTCAGTTTAAATTTCTTTCCCTTCTTGTTATTGGCAGCTTTCAGATAAATCGGGGTCTTGGCTGGCATTTTGGAATTTGAGAATGTCTATTTGCCAAAGGGAAAGGGAGGCCACGCTTTTCACAGATGTTACAGGTTTCCAAAAATCCTCTCGATAGGAACTGTCACACCATTTTTCTCAAGGGGCTTCAGAAGGGACTTGGAACAAAATGGGGTTCGAAGAGGCCTTCCTGGGGCTATAGCCGAGGGGGGCTTTCTGGAGAGCCGTTCTCATCACCCAGCTCCTTCCACATGGACAGACCTGGAGAGGAAAGCAGAGAGGCGGCAGTTAGTGAAGTGCCAGGTTCACTCAGGGCTGCCTTTTTCTCAAGAGGCTGTAACCGATGGCAAGGTCCTTCCCATGGAAGCTGAGCTTTATTTTGCTCTTCCTGTACATTCAGCAGGATAAAAACTTCTAACGAGGGTCCATGAATTTTTGTCCGATGGCAGGTGGGGGGACGGAAAAAGGGGAGAATGTGTGTTTGTACCCTCGCACTGTGCTGAGTCCGCAGGCATGGGGCAGAGCCGAAGAGCAGCTGCCACTGCAGCAGCATCCTTCCTGGCACGCAGACCCCGAGGCAGCTGCCATGGAAAGATACAGCATGTCCACTGCCACTCAGGGGCAGGCCAGCATGCTGTGGGTAGCTGGTCCAGCCTGGGTTATGCAAGACCAAACCTGAGGCAGAATGTTTTAGATCATTTAGAAAAATAAGAATACCATGAAGATACATCCGAGGGCTAGTCTCTGGCTCTCTAACTGGACACTTGTCCTTTATTTGAGAGCAACTAGGGATGGTGGTGGGTGGGGGAGAAGAGGAGACAAAGGAGAGCTAAGGGCTGTTCTGAAGACTGAGGGGAGGACAGACTGGTCCTCAGAACCTTTCTGGCCCTGGTCTCAGTCATGGGCACTGCAAGCCCCTAGCACAGGCTTGGTCAGCCTGAGAGAAGTGGGACTTTATGTCACCAGCATGAACACAAAGAAGGAAAGGAAGCAATCAATTTAGACAAAAAGGTTAAGCAAAGGGTTGGTGAATGGAGGCTGGAGAATCTCAGGCAATAAGATTCAGAGAGTGGGGGAAGAAGAAAGAAAACACTGTAAAAGGTGTGTTTCTTTCTACAAATATTTATATAGTATTTATTGCATGGCAGGGATGCAAGCTGTTAGGACTCTGGAAATAACGTGTACTGAATTTCTACAAGGTGCCAGTGCTAAAAGCTCCTTATTACAGTGGAAATTTAAAAAAGAAATCCTGGGTAAAAAATATCAGAGGAGTTGGTGTTTTTGATGTGATGCTGGGGAAATGGCTGGCAGCCCTGACCTTATCCCTGGGTCTGAGATCTTTCCTGTCCCCCCCCAGCTCAGGAGCAGTCCTGCTTGCAAGCAAGTCCTGCTTGCTCCTGGAGAGACAACCTAACACCTGTGATTTCTTATACTGACCATGTCCTCCTCTTTCTGAATTCTGGGTTCCCTGACTGAGTGAGCAACAACAGACATCCACGTCCTTCCCTGTCCTGTTGACTGCTCGCATTCAAGACTCTTCTCTACTATGGCTGATGCAGAATGTCTAGTGATACCGAGACCTTGTGGACAGCTTCTTTGCTGGTAGCAATGGGGTTGGTCCTGGAGAGGATGTGTGCACATCTGGGAACCTCCAGTACTTGATGTAACAGTAAAAATTTACTGAGAGCATCTCTGTGCCGGGCACTTGTTCTAGCCTGACATGTCGCAGCTCCCACATAAGACTCCATGAAACTGCTTCATTTTAGAAATGAAGCACTGAGGCACTGACACTAAGTCTCTGCGGAAGCCTTATAACCACCAGTCAAGTGGCCAACTTCCAGAGCTTGAGGTCTTGATACTCAGTGAGCAGCCTCTATGGGAATTTGGTTACTTCCTAAGTGATCAAGGTGGTACATTCCAAAGTCAGCTTAAGACTCAAGTATGTGATGATGCACTGGACCGATAAGGGCAGGCACAGGCCTCATACGCTGATGGTAGGGGCACAAACAGGTCTGACTTCAGCGAGTTTGGCAATCAGAACTGCAAATCACATGCTTCTGGAATTCCACATACTGGGATTTATCCAATTCACACACACAGGAAATAATCCACCTATGAGGTTGTCAGTGTAGCACAGCTATTAAGTGCCTAGCGTCCCAAGCAACCTAATTGTCTGCCGACAGAGGTGTAACTAAGCAAATTAAGGTGCATCCTTACAAGGGAGTATCACACCCAGTCTAAAAATGGAGGAAACAGTTCTTTACATGTTGACATAGAAAGAGCTAGTAGAGACAAAGGACAGTGCAAAAGCATGCTGAAAATTTGTATTAGCTTGTACGTCTATAAAATTTCTCTGGAAGCATACCCAAAAAGTAAGTGACAGCCTATTGGGAGAGAAGTAGATGGGAGGTGACAAGAGTGGGAGAGAAAATATTCACTGTAAACCACTGACGGTTTTGGGGTTGTGAACCATGCATGAGAATTTATTATCTTTATAAACAAATGGGTTGCTTAGGGTTCAGACAGTACTTTCTTGCAGATGATTGTCCCTTGTCAGGACCTGTGTACAGATCCCGAAAAGCTTCCCCAGCTTATGAGGTACTGCCAGAAGCACAAATGCTCATATGAGAAGCTGTTCAAATGCCAAAGCCTGGGGTGGCAGCAGGGTAGATGCACTTCTTCCTTCAGCAACCAGGTCTTCACCCAAGGGACACACTACTATGTATTTCACAGAATGGAGGAGACCATAGAAGGGTATTTAGTCAAGGAGGAAATGAGAAAAGGCAAGACATACAAGGAGGTGGAGGGAAGGCCAGGGTCAGGGCACTTGTATGGAGGGAGGCACGGACAGCGGTGCATTTAGACTGGGGTGTACAGCTCTTGTTAGGGAGGTGGCTAGTGATACAATCAGCAACCTTTTATGGGGAGATGTGCTTAAATAGGGGCAGGCAAATTCCTGTCCCTCCTTACCATATTCAGAAAAGGAGACTTGGGCTCTGGTAGTGGCTGACCAGTAGACACTAGGGAGGGGCAGAACCCAAGAGGAACGGGAATTTTCTTGGAGCATGGAGGTGGGAGCAGAGGAGAGGAAAGAACTGAATAGGATGGGCTTACAGGCTAGGTGGGAAATAGTCATCCGGAACTGGTGAGTGAGCCCCTTGGATGCCCCACAAGCACAATGAAGGTGACTTTTTAGCCTCCGTGCATCAGCTGAGACCACCAACACTCTCTCCTGAACCCTCGGAGGGGCCTGTCTATCCTTGGGCCTCCCCTGGCTCTGAGCTACGCTGAATTGCTATTCCCTCTCTCTTCCTCAAAGGGAGGGTTGGAGAGAGAGAAAGAAAGGAAGATATGAAAGAGACTCTTCCTATGTGTTTGCATTCCCTTCTCAAAAGACTTGACCCTGAAATCTGAACTCCTGACAATTGCTAATCCCTTTCTCCTCTGAGGTCTTGGATCACGGTTTGCTCCTTATGTCTCCCATCCCCAGATGACATGGGAGATAATATTCATCTGGGTAATGAGACTCCTTTGAAAACAAAGTTCCAGTTCCTGCCATGGAAGGCAGACCCACCAACAAAGGGCTGAGCAGCCCGTCAGCTGTGCGTCACCCCCACTGGGCTCAAGAATGTCCGGCAGATGTGGGTCCAGGTGAGAGTGCACTGGCCTCCACTTGGAGGAATCTGAGAAACCCAGGGACTGTAAGACATGAAAGAATTGCATAAGCAGTTCAAGCTAAGATTTTGATAAGGAAGGCAGAGTTGGGCAGTCATTCTGGCAGGGTAGACAGTTCAGGGTTCCAGTTGGTACTGGTGACTTACATGGCACTGCTAAGAAGAGACACTACCACAGTTATTCAATGGGGGGGGGGAGAAATGGAAGTGGCCCTCTGTAGCATGTCCCTGTTGTACTTTTGTTAAACAGAATGATGCTGCAAAGACCAAAATAGGGTGGTGCCCAGGGAGTGGGGGAAAACAAGGCATGATTAAAACCTGACATACTGAAATATCAGTTCCTGAATTACTTAGAGCTGACTGTACTGGCAACTCACAGGACTCTGAAAAACAGAGGTGGAGGTTTTTTAAAATTCCGTTTATTTTAAGAAAGGAATGCTTGGTTTGTCTACTAATTGTTTTTAGATTAATTCTTAATGGAGAGAGGGGATAAAAAAATTTCTTGCATCCTGCAAAATAGATTGCAATGTTAATTTAAAACACACATGTATAAAAATGGTGGGGGTGGGGGTGGAACTGTCCTGAGGGACCTGGGGGCCTTTTCCTTTCTTCAGATTGAGGGAAGTGAGTATGCACTGGACTTCCCTTTTCTTACTCAGTTATCCCACCCCTCAAGAACATCCTACCCTGGCATCCCTTCTTTTGGCCTCAGAGTGCCCTTCGTCCTAGGACTCAGGCACAATACCACTCAGCCCCCTGCAAATAGTGTGAAATTTTCCAACTTTGAGTTGAAACCAACAGCCCCAGAGAAAGATGATGACTCAGTCAAGAATCCCCCACAACTTCCCAAACGCAGCCATTTTTTGGGTATTTCTTCCCACTGCCCAAAATGAGATAATTCTATTGTGATGAGCCCCTGTATTTCATTCACCCTGGGTGCTACTCTTCAGAGGGGTAAGGTCCTGTGTGTGCTGAGGTATCTGATGGGAAGCATAGGAATCTGGTCAGGACGTGGGACTATGAGGAGTACAGCATCTGAATGAAAACCCCAACACTGATGGAAACAAATCTTTAGGGATCTGAGGATTCATCTAACTGCAATGGAAAAGGGAGTGACTTGTTTGTGAGGCCCTAGGGCTACTTAGCAGAAGCTAGAGGGGAGACGATTGGCTTCTGAAAGAGCAAAGTACAGCAGATTGCTGCCAAAATGGATGAGTTGCTGTGGGCAGGGGCAGTGAGTGTACCATGGGGTGTTAGCAGCAAGCCTCCACCTGGTGCAGGGTGGGTGTTCCATGGCTCTGTTCAGGCCAAGGGTCCTACAATACAGAGCATGACCACTGCTCACTTCCTGTGGCCGCAGGTTACCTTTGCCTCAAAAAACCTCAAATTTTCCCTTGAAGAGGGAAAAACTTTCAGAAAGTTTCCCTCAAAAAGACTGTTTGCCTGGGGCCGGGCACGGTGGCTCGTGCTTGTAAGCTTCAGCCTATGAAGCGGCCGGGGCTAGGGATCACGGTTCGAGTCCCGCCTGGGGCCCGTAGCGAGACCTAGTTCCAAAAAAAATAGCTGGGCGTGGTGGTGTGCGCCTGTAATCCCAGCTACCTGGAAAGCTGAGGCTGGGGATGGCTTGAGTCCGTGGTACCCCGGGCAAAGAGAGCCTGCAGTTCCATGGGCAAAAATAGCGAGACCTAGTCTCAAAAAAAAAAAAGACTGTTTGCCTGGTACAGTGATGGCCAACCAACCTCTGGTATTACCAGAAACACTAAGATAATACTGCCGTCTGGGGACTCATGCCAGTCCTTTTGCAAACATCTGTAGGAGGCCTTCTCTGAATCAGACAAAGAATTTTAAAGCTCAAGGGGAAAAAAATCATAGCATTAGAAATTCAACAGTAAACTTAAATGAAAATCTGAGAAATAAATGTAACCAGAAAACATGTAGTAAACAGCATCCTAAAGGGTTGCTTTTCATAGTTTGAGTCTGTTTTATTCCACTCATGAGAAGGCGCCTTCTCTACTTTTAGATTCCTATCCTGTCCCATACAAGCTTAAGTGAGGACACAGCTATACGCTCTGTGATGGTAAAACTCCATTAGCTCAGTTCCCAGCTGTCTCCTTGTCATGCAAATGAACAGCCAGCCAAGCTGAGCTGACTCTAATTTACAGACCCACTCAGAAAGTCAATGATACACCTCATGTTCAATTACATATGAATGGCTTCTCCTTCATGATTCAGCTATAGCTTGTATTTATTTTTCCTTTACAACCTGATCTATAGAGACCTACAAATACCATACAGGAGATTCACAGCTAGTCTGCATACACTCCTCATATTTATAGGGTCTGGCTGTACTATTTGAAAGATTTTCTTAGAAGCAAACCTGGAAGACAGAATACTCACTTCAGAACTTTGGAAGGGAGGCAATGCACCTTTTCTCCCTATTAAAATGAGTTATTGCGGAGGACTCAACATGTATCATGATCCCGTGGTGACTGGAGGAAGAGGCAGGAAAGGGCAGGTTTTCTCAAAATGCTGGTGCATTTATCATGTGATTTCACATGTGATTCAACCTTCAGAGCTGGTTAGAGGGACCAAAACAGACACTTCAATTTGGTGGATAGAAATCAAACTACGAGCATTACTGTGAATTGCTCACATGCCTCCAAAGCAAATGAATCAGAAGGTGTAGAGACCCTACAAATAGAAGAAGAGAACCTGGTCCTCAAGTTTTCAGCAATATTCAACTAGGATATTCATTGCAAACTCAGCTCCAAGCCAAGTAACTTGTGAAGGTGCTTACAAGAAATGACTACTATTGAAGTCAGCCACAAGTCTATGAAAACCTCAGCTCTGGTGACAGTAGGAGCAAGTGATCCAAAATAGCAGGTCTGATAAGTGTCCAGAGTGCAGAAGACGGCTTCTGGCTTCACACCACCTCAGAGAGTCAGGCTCCTGGCCCTTTGTCTTTATAGTACATTTCAATTTTAGATCCCTTGGATCCTCTGTCTCCCTGTGGGATAAAGGGACATACAGAAGAGGACAGAATTCCATGCATGCTATAGTCACCAGGCTCACTGGGTTGACTGAATCATGGTTTCTCCCTATCTCACCAGCACTGGGTGCAGTTATAACACATAGGTGATCATTTCAGTCTCAAGTCACTCTCTACTTAAATACCTGCCACAGGTATTTGTTCAGTAAATGGACATCCCCTCTGACTAGCCTGAAAGCTCCCCTTTGAATATGTTGTAGGTCTTAGTCACACACTGAACTTCAAGTCAAAGAGCTTAAATCCACTTTCCCTGCTATACCTTCCACCATGAGATAGGAGTTGGTTGGTTTTCAGGGGCCAAGCCCCAGTCTGTCTCTAGGAGGGGCTCTTTGACAAAGCAATGAATTTGAAATACTTGATTCCTGAGGGAACTGATATGTCAAGATATGTCAAGAGTATTTGAATGTTTGCTGTGGGCCAGCAGGTGAGCAGAGGAAACAGTCTTGTATTGAGCTGGGTCTCAGATCAATTGATCAAAACATGAAAGAGCGAGGATCTTAGCGACAGCTGGAGCCCAGTACGTGCTGCTAATTTGATGACGTGAGGGCTGCCATGACAGTGGTGGACTGGCTATTTCACACTGTCTTTAAAGTTTGGTAGCAGGAAAAGGAAATGATACACTATGATCTCAGCATCAATGAGAGCTTCTTGACAAATCTTGTCAAGTGATCTGGTCCTGGCTAACTCCCCTTCAATTCTAACTCACCAGGACTTTTCAGTATCTTTGTTCGTGCCAAAAAGAATTGCAAAAGGAATTTAACTTTATGTAAAAAGAAATCTAAAGATGAAAAGTCTGAAATAATAATCCATTCCCCTGCCTCCCCCCATCCCCAGTACCAAGGAGAAAAACAAACATCCTGTTCTTAGAAAATAGGGTTAAGTGCTATGATTCTGTTCCCAGAGGAAGCACGTGCATGAGAGTCGTGTACAGCCACACGCTTCCACAGTGGACAATGCCCCCTTCCCTTGCTATTGACACTTCACTTCCCTCCCTTTCTGAAACTAAGGAACCCTGTGTTCCTTACATGGAATATCCTTCTACCTCCTTACCGGCAACCACTACTCATAACATCCTCTGAGACCTGCTTCAGAAAATTCCTTCCTGGGGGAATTCTAACTCACCTCACGCAATCCCTGGCCTGGAAGTTTTCTTAGGCCTCCTGTAGAGTTTGTATTTCTGTCATTTTCCTGTTGTCTGGTTTTGTGCCTGTATGTCTGATATGTAGGTAGACGATAAGCTTGAAAAGAATGAGACAGTCAATGGCTCTACAAATGGAAATCATGGAGGACAAAAATCTCCTTACAGAGCTTCCTTTTGAGTTACGAACACAGAGGCCCTCAGATCTTATTCAACAAACCCTTTGAGTTTTCCCTCTGCTCATCCCTTATGTCAGATGTGTGCAAAGTACTGCTAGTGGCCACATCTGGCCCCTGACCACTTTTGAATGACATTTAGTGATGTTGAGATAGTTTTCATTCTCAGATTAGGGATCCTGCTACTAGTGGGTAACTGGTGGCTAGAGGTCAGGGATGCTGCCAAAGGCTCTACAGTGCACAGGACAGCTCCTGGGACAAAGAACTGCCTGGCCCTCATTCTCAGTGGTACTGAGGAAACCTGGTAGAGCTGCTTTCATGCTTCCAGTCAGAGCTGAGCTGTTCTGGCAAATTGGAGGTGGTCAGTGAGACCTAAAATACTACTTGCCCCTTTACAGAAGTATGAACCCCCAGCCTTATAGGTTGGTGTTCTCACGGGGTTGGCTGGTGGTTATCTACCTGGCCCTCAAGTCCTCGGTATTACCCTGTGATCACACTGGGATCTATGACTTCAACTACCCTCACTGAAGATAACTTCCAAATTGGTGCCTTTACCCCACACATACCTAAGTCTAGACCAGAGTTATTCAAAATGGGTCTGTGAACAAGCCATGATGAGGCAAGTATAGATATTGAGAGTCAGCTTTCAGAAGCATCTGACATGGCTGTAACAGTCAGGTTTCTCCAGACCATAAGGTTGGGAGCCATGTCATAGGCTTTGCATGGGGGCCGGTGCTCCAGGCAGCTACCGACGGTCACAGCAGCATCAGTATAGGACTGAATGGAAGTTGAAACAAACAGAAAAAATGAAAAACACTGTTCCTTCACTGGGCTTTTCTCCCCTAGTATTTTAGACTTCTCTACTCTGCTTCCCCCACATTTCCTATTCAATTTCTCTAGATGAATCTGCCATTTTCCCTTTTCCCACTTGCCATAGGCAAATACCTGCTATACTATCCTCTCTTGGTTCAAGACAGGAAGTAAACCAAATCCAAAGCCCAGTTATCATCCTCAGCAACTCCATTTCCTCATTCCTCATTCCAATTCCATTTCTCCACATCAGGTCTTTCATTCAATCTCCGTGAGCCCACCCCACTGCCCAGTCTTACCTCTGGCCCTCATCACTGTCCTGCACAAGGGCATTTGCCTTCCTGCCTACAACCTCATCAACCCCTCCCCCCAATCTTCCAATCCCAGTCATAGCCACCATCCAGAAAAGCTGTATAAATTTGTCACTCTCAATCACAGTGACAAACCTAGTCTGAAAAGCTTGTAGATAAGAACTTGTGAGGCCCAACAGGATTCTGCCCACCTCTTCAGCATTAGCTCCTGCCAGCTCCCAAGCCTCTGGAACCCAGCTCTCACAGCACCTGGCTTATGCCTCAGACCTACCAATTGTCACACCATATTGCAGTCCCTGTTTGTCACCCCCGGATGCTTTCTGGGGAGAGACACTGTATCCAATTCATAGTAGGTATTGTAGGTTTTCTGAATGAAGGAACAAATGAGAAATTTTTAGAAGTTTGACTTCCTTCCTCTTCAACTATGCCTGCCCCACCAAATATGAAAGATGGAGTCTTTTTTTTGGATGCTTACAGGAAAAAGAAATAAGACCATTTACAGAAGGCTGTAGCCTGACTTTAGGGATTGCTTTCATTTTCCCTTCTATAAAGCACCCTAGCCCCTCCCTGTCCATGCATGGTAAGAATGGATTAGCCTGTTGGTGCAAGTCACAGGAGTTCTACAGGCTCTTACAGATCATTAGGATTAAGGCAAGGAATTTCTGATGACGTGTTATTTGAAGGGGAAATAATTTCTGTCCATGGCTGCAAATAGTCTTAGAGAGATTGGCAGAACTCAAGAAAAAAATTGACAATACATTCCCCTGAAGGCAGACTCACTAGATATATTTAAGTAATCTTTAACAACGAGGATTTGGAGTGACAAAGCACTTGTTCCCCTGATCTTTCGAGGGGAAATGGATTGAGGGGAGACTTGGATCACTGGGTCCCCAGGTACAAGGGAATCCCAAGAAATCAAAGCAGAGGTAGTACAGAAAGGGTTGTCTTGAGATACCTGTGTGTAGCTAGCACAGATCAGGTACTTAACAGAACACACCAGTCAAGTGACTAAATGTGTGAGCCCTGTAAACAGAAGTGAGTTCCATACAGAGCTCCAGACATTGTGTGCCTCTTACCTCTTATTTAAGTGGAGATAATTACCCCAAACCTACCTAGTTTTGGATCTTTATAAAAGCTGAGTGAAAATCTAAATGATAAAGCACTATGCAAACACAAAGTATCATCTCTACCCCAAATGAAAAACCAGAAAAGTACCTACTGAAATGCAGCATGAATGAGGGAAACCCTTCCAATAGCCAAAATAATCACTTCCATTTTTTCCTTAAAGTTGTCTGACATGGTCATCAATAAAATGTTTGCAGATGAGGCAAAAATGGTTTGGGCCTGCCCTGTGAACAATCTCCAAAACTGGAAGGGATTCCTCCCTCCAGCTGATCAGGGGATAACTACTTCTGGCAACAGCACATGGGCTGACTTCTGTGTGCTTACATTCATCCTTTTCTTCAAGGCAATGCTTCCAGCCTTGAGCAGTGCTGGGACTTCTTAGAGCTGGGAACATTACAGTCAGTTTTTACAATTACAGTGTGTCTGATGAAGAAATTTTAAGCTGATATAGGTGAAATAGTTGGTAAACTGTCAGGTGAGCGGGAATTTGTATGGGCCCAGGAAAAGAACTGATTAAAGCTGACCTGAGGCCAGGTAGAACTCCTGAAGAGGAAGTCTGAAGCAAATTGAGCGAATTAGCTTGAAGTGTGCTAAGGCCTATCACAAGAAATTTTCCTGCAGAGTCTGAAATTGCTGGAGGGATTTCAGAAGAGAGTGTGGGAGGAAGGGAAAGAGCAAGCATTCTGGCCCAGGGATGGAATGGGGTAGCCATCCTCTAGTCCATGTTCCTCATGGACTGAAGTAGCAGCCCTGGTTTGTGGTGCCTGTAAGCTATCGCACAGGCAGAGGACATAAAGAAATCTGTGCTTAGCACTTATCTATGTTTTTTATTACAAAGTATTTTAGGACTGTGTTTCTTCACATCATGTTCCCTGGAACCCCTGAGGCAGTACCTCTCGGAAAGTGATAACAGGGTTGCTGAGAAAAGTAGGGTCAGCCTCCCACCCATCCCTGCCCTCTCCTTTAACCAAAGAAATTTTATTATCTGTTGATATTGTGGGTGAATATTAAGATTTCCTTTCTTTTCCTTGGATAAACATTTTGAAACAGAAATCTATCAAGGATTCATGTTCTCTGTTAAGTTCCTGGGGTCTCAGTTTTATCATGTCAGAATGACAGTGGGGCTGCGTGAGATAAGGGCACTGCTGTAGGTGAAATGTTGGGGTCCAACAATTCTAGACATTTTAAAGGAACACCTAACCACTAGAAAGTGCATGCGCATGTGCACAAACACACACACACATAACTTTTTAATAAAACCAAGACTATGCTGTGGAATCAAAACATTTAACCAGTTTATAAAACTTAAATGATCTTTTCTTATCTATCCCAGTATCAACTTGAGGGCACAAAGCCTTGGCAGTGATGCTCTGGGAATCTCTGTTCCTCTTCTGTAGTGGAGCCAGCCACATGTCTGCTCACAAGGAGATGACACCATCAAGAACCCTGTTAGGTACTGAGCTTCCAACCAACAGGAGGGGTTGTGATTATCAATGGCTCCAAAACCTAGAGTTTCTCAAGGAAGAATTGGGATGGAAGCTCCCAGGGGAATTTCTTCCAGTCTTCTTTCTACTAGACCCTGAGATCTGGCCCCCTAAATTGATTATTTTAAATAGTGGCAACCCCCCCCCCAATGTTCTGGATTCAAATCTAATTCCTTATTCTAAGAAAAAAAGCCCTGAAAATGGAATTGGAAAGAAGTCACTTTTATTCCACACACCACCAGCACGAAGCACTGCCTGCCCCTCAGGTAAAACCAGGGCTTAACAGGCTTCTTTGTCCTTGAGTGAATTTATGCTGGATTTACATTTATGGCTCAAATCAACGTAACTCTGGAAGGCACTTCACTCTGAAGTCATCTGAGAGCAAGAAAAGGGCTTCCAGTCTGGTGCTGTGACAAGCCAATGGTGGGACCTGTGGGTCAAGCTGATGTACTCAAGGAGAAGCAGACTTCAGAGAGTTTTGCCCAGCCTTCATCTGACTCCTGGCTAATCACTTGTAGTCAACAGAAACATCAACGGAGGGACTAAGTCCTAGGTGAAATGAGGTATTCATGGGGAGCTTACACTCCAGTGAGGAGACAAGCAAACAACTAAATCCGATAGATCACAGCTGGAGAGGCCCACCTGCAAACCTTGCTGCACAGCTCCTGGGTTGACCAGCCTGCACAGTAAGCAGACATGGTGCCCAGTCCACCGCATCTGAACCCCAACAGCTTCAGTGGCAGCCGCACCTGCCCAGCCCAAAAGGCTCTGGGGATGTGCCGGTGGTGGGCGGATTGTCATGGTGCCTTGAATGATCATTAATCCGAGCCAGACAATGGAAGTGCATTTCCTTGCCTTCAATCTGAGTGGTTTGGAGCCTGCAAAGAAGTCATTTTACTTACTTAAATAACCAAGGTAAATGATAACGATTTCTGGCTTGACCAGATTAAAAGACAATTGTTTATGCTGTCAGGTAACATGGCTAGACATAAGAAAGCTTGTCTGTTTTTCCATTAAGTCTGACTGGAAGCAAAAATGAATGTCACCACACACTAGGTTCCGTCCCTACCCTCTCATTGGTAGTGATCTAATCAGACAGTCCAAGAGTGGATACATGCACTGAGCAAGATGCTAGGGAAACACTTCAATTGCGAGGCGCAAAGAGTTCTAGAGCTAGAGCAGCTTAGAGCCAGGAGAGCATGGAGAAAGTCCATCAGTTCCTTCTGTGCACCACTGCCTTTACCTCCCTACTTCTTCCCTGCTGAGGGGCTGGCCCAACCCAGAGAGGTTGGGGATTTACCTTGGGACAGCTGACTGGGCAGGGTTAAGTCCCCATCTCTAGCTGTGCTAAAACCAGTGTTGGAAGTCTGAACTCACTCTTGGTAAAAGGAAAAAAAAAACTTTAAAAAATAAATAAAAAAGGGAAAGAAAGAAAAATCATTTTGAAATGGCAAGGCTTTTCACCAAAAAAAATTTCATTTCACCCCCCCCCAAAAAAAACCCTTTGTTTGTTTTAAAAGTGTGTAGCCTAAATGATTATAATGGCTTGGAACAGGACTTCTCAACTGAACACACAGTGATCTATCATTGGCATGATGTGCCTACAAATACGACCTTCAAGTAGTCACCAGAAGATGACAGATTCCCAAATGTGTAAGCTGTCTAAATAGAGGCCTGGCTTTGAAGTTCTCTGCCTTCAGTGCTGCCTCAGGCTGCTCTGACGGAGACCTGCACTGCTCTGTCTTCCAGCCCAGTTTCACATAAGAGTAGCAAGATAGCTATGCGGACAGATGCTGTGGATCCTAAATTCTAAGAATCTTTCTGGTTCTCGTGGTATTCCACCTGTACATGCTGTAATTCCTCAAGATGTCCTTGAGTCCCTTCATATCTGCAAGGGGGACAGCAGTGTGTGGCTTCTGTCCCAGTGCGTAGGCACATCCTGAGGGCTTCCTGGCAGATTTGCCCTGTCTTGCCAGCTGCTCTGTGGGCAAAATGATTCAAGAAACTCTGGAACCTCTCTCCCTGTGGACTCTTGTACACAGTGGCATTCTCAATGCACCGAAAAGTCCTGCAGAATGGAATTTTCGCTCATACTAGTTTCCCCCCCAATTTTTTTCTAATGCTCTTCATGACTTGGACAAGCAATAAGGATGAAGCAAATATGAATCTGGAAACCACCAGCTTTCAAACATGTCATGGCTTAATTGCTTAGAAAGAGTCAACTTACTAATATCAGTATCATGATCCATATTCTAGAACTCTATAGTTTAATTTTAAAACTTCTTTTCTAAGAAAGTAGATGCCTAACTCAGTCCATCATGAGACTCTGGTGAAACTTGACATTGAAAAGAAATTAAGACCACCAAGCAAGGTTTTTTTTTAAGGAAGAAAACATACCCAACAATTCTAGTAAAACTAGGTGACTATTTATTCATTCTGTTTCATGGGGTGTCATTTAGTTTTGTAGCCTTTAAAAGGTGGGAGTAGGAAAAGGGAAGATCCCAGTGGATGTGGACAGCTTTAAGGCTCTTCCCCTTGGTTCTCAGGGGATCTGAGTTATTTCAAGCAGTCCTGTCCTGACCCCTACTTCAGAGTGAGCTCGCTGTCTTGAGCAGCCTCCCACGGCACATCACAAACTCATAGTATCAAAGGCACTGAAGGCTGGAGCCCTGGGCACCCTTCTATGTTTCCAGGGCCTTCCTTTTATCTTTCAGCGCAGCAGCTTATCTGGTAGGGCCAGGACAGATGCAGAACTGTGCCTCCCACCGAGGACAGAGCAATCCCGCTCAGCTCTCTCCAGGCTCCTGATTTAGCTGATCTGGGTGCAGCATCATCACCAAGCATGTATGTCCACTGAGTGCTGGGGACTCAAGGGCAGCCGCTGTGGATGTGGCTCCTGTACCCTGCAACCCCTGACTCTAGTACTTTATAGCAAGGATTTGCTCCATATTAAACTCTACTTCAGGGCCGGGTAAGGTGACTCGTGCCTGTAAGCTTCAGCCTATGAAGCGGCCAGGGCTAGGGATCACGGTTTGAGTCCCGCTGGGTGCCCATAGCAATACCTAGTTCCAAAAAACAGCTGGGCGTGGTGGCGCGCGCCTGTAATCCCAGCTACCTGGGAAGCTGAGGCTGGGGATTGCTTGAGTCTGTGGTACCCCAGGCAACGAGAGCCTGCAGTTCCATAGGCAAAAATAGCGAGACCTAGTCTCAAAAAAAAAAAAATCTCTACTTCATCCCTGGTTCCTGGTAGAGGCAGGACCTTTCTCAATCTATAGGCCTTAATTTTCACTCAGAAAATCTTTTCATTTATAGCATAAATTAAACTGCTATGTTAACGCTAACAGTTCCATATCCACTGCAGAAGACTGTTGCCAAACTGTGGGTTGGAACTGGCTTGAAGAATGAAATAATTCATATTGTATCCCCTAGACCTGGCAACTGCCACCCTTTTCTTTCAGGATGTGGGACACTGAGATATTAAGCACCAGCACAAAAGCTGTAAGCCCTAAGTTCCGCAGTCCCTCCTCCCAGGTGGATATTTAGAACTCAGTTCAAACCTGATTCTGCTGCTTACTTAGCTGTGTGATATTGGCCAAATTAGTAAACGTTTCTGAGTTATGGCCTCATCTAGAAAATAAGAAAAATACTATCTGTGGCAAAGAATAATTATAAATATTAAATTAGAAAAAACCAATATGTAGCATCCAGAAAAGCAACAAAACATCAATCTTTCTGTGTGCCTACTCTGCTTTTGGTGCTGTTCTGAGTATGTTCTATCTTTTAAACTCATTTAGTTCTCAGAGTTATTTCATGTCCGTTGATAAAATGAAGTACACAGGCTAAGTAGTTAGTTCAAGTTTGACTTAGAGACACTGGGGTTTTCTCCCACCTTCTTACCCCACGTTGACCTTCCTGAACTGGGTACTCAGTCAGGTATATCTCGGTTCTTGACTTGCACATGCCTGTTTAGATATATTCCTTACCATGTGACTCTGCATAAGTCATTATAACTGAACTGTCCTCAGTTTTCACACCTATAAAAATTAACTGTTCCTAGGCTGGGCATGGTGGTGCATGACTGTAGGTGGCAGCCTAGGAAACCATGGCCCGGACCAGGGAGCAGTGAGACTTAGTCCCCAAAAAATAGCTGGGTGTGGTGGCGTGTGCCTGTAATCCAGCTACCTGGGAAGCTGAGGCTGGGAACTGCTTAAGTCTGTGGTACCCCAGGCAACGTGAGCCTGCAGTTCCACAGGCAAAACCAGCAAGACACAGTCTCAAAAAAAAAAAAAAAATTTAACTGTTCCTTTTTCATAGAGTGATTGCTAGAAATAAAAGAGTTAAGGAACAGGGCTGAAGAGTGCTTAGCAACTACAATAGGTTCATGTATAAAGTACCTTTAACTTCCAAATTTATGAAGTGTCATTTACTAGGAGCATTCTCTGGCTAAAGATTGTGGGACTAATTCCAGTGGTTTCAAATGATGACAGTTTCTAGCAAACTTACTACATTTGAAAACATTTCATTTCTTACTCAGTCAATGAAAAAACAGGTTCACTGCATTCTGTTTGAACTTTTTTTTTTAGACTGGATCTCACTATTTTGCCTGGGAACCGCAGGCTCACATTACCCAGGGTACCATGGACTCAAGCGATCCCAGCCTCAGCCTCCAAAGTAGCTGGGACTACAGGCGTACGCCACCATGATCAGCCATTTTTTGAGACTAGGTCTCACTATGTTGCCCAGGGCAGGTCTCGAACCTGTGGACTCAAGTGATTCCCAGTCTTGGCCTCCCTTCTTAGGCTGGGATTAAAGGCACGCACCACCGAGCCCAGTCTGGTTCAATGGATTCTGGTTAGACATACATTAGGCCAAGCCTAAGTAAAATCAGACCGAAAGCAAAAAATTTTAGCAATAGAAAAACCAAAACCAAAACAAACAAACAGGAAAAAGAAAAACAAAAGTCATAGCAGTCTTCCTTCTTCCTGGAGGCTTTTCAGATTATGAATTGTACCCACTGGATAAATGCTAAGGCAAAGAGCTTATGAAAAATTTATGACCTGGTAAAAATCTTTGGGCAATATAGGTTAAAACAACTTAATTCCCAGAGCTATACAATAACATGAATCTTAGAAACGAAAGGGCAGCTTTTGTGAACATGTTGGATACATAAAACAAAACATATTAAAGAAAAAGCTGGAGAGCAGTGAGGACAAACAAGCTCATGTGAGCACTTCTGCAATAAATTTTATGACTTTGTATTTACTCATCTTGCATCACATTTAAATTTACAATAAAAGGCAAAAGAAAAATGTGCAACACTCATTACTCTAGCCGTCTTTACATGTTCCATTGAGATACAAAACAGAATTCAGTGCTTAGACTTTGAGGGAAGGAGGAGCTCATCTTATTTCATGTCTGTAGCTGCTGCCACAGCCACAGCACCATGTTCCAATCATGGAATTCATAATGTAAATCTCTTGCAGATGATACCATTGGAACAGAAACTGCCATGGATTCAGAAATGCTTCCAAATTTCTCCTCTGAAGTTCTTATCGGTAAGCCCGAAAGTTGGTACTGTTTTATCCAGTATGTGAGGCCTACTGGGAAACCAATATTAGGGGGAGACTTAATGAAGAACTTTCAACCCGGTCCTCTGCTGTTAATCTTTATTATCTATTTCATGTGACAAAACCAGACATTTCACAACTGTCCCAGCTCAACTGTGTTTTAATCTACTCTGAAAAGGAGTTGTCACACACACACACACACACACACACACACACACACACACACACACACATACACCTACTCTGAAAAGGATTTGACACACAAACACACACACATGCACGCCCCCCCCCTCCCCTGCCTGGAGCATTCTTAACTTCTCATGCACATTTCTGGTGGTATCAAAGAGAAGACTTCTGGAATTGTCCAGACAAGAGGAGAAGCTGCATTTTTTTGGTTGTTAAGTGAAAGATCTTTTTTCAGAATACTTTATGGGCCTTTTAAATTGCCTTAGGACTATCCCGAGGGCATCATCAGAATTTCTTGGTGAGCCTTTTATGCTCTTGCAATGAGGGAATTCTGAGGCTGGCTTTGCTGTTCAACTCCAGACATCTGCTGGTCTCCTAATTTTGGTTCTTTTTTCAAGGTAGCACCCCCAAGAAACTCTTGGACACTGTGCAGCCTAAAAGGTGGGGGTGGGGAGGAAATCTTTATCTTCCTAACTCATTCATCAGTTCCCTCCCCCTTCCCAGCACCTTCCTCCCCACATTTCCCCTCACCCTCAGCACACATCAGCAGTGACTCCCCCAAATACACTAGGGCTGGAAAGATTCATGTACAATACCCTCCTGACATTCCTTTTCCCGCCCTCGGTTTAAGCCACTCACTTAAAAAAAAAAAAAAAATGTAATTACTTGACTGTCAGCCTGGGCTGCACTCTAGGGCTTTTACTCCTTTCAACACAGCTGCGCTCCTAGCTTTGATGTCGCTGTCCACACAGCTTGTCCCAGCCACAGCCTGGCTCTCCGTAATGTAACATTCAAGTGCATATTTATTTTTAAACTGACCTCTTCTAGACTGTACAGTTTAAAGGAGGTCCTGCCAAAAAACATGCTACTTTCTATTTATAAGATGAAACACATGCCTCCCAAAATCGAGAGGGGGGATGGAGTATGATAATTCATAACGAAAAAACGACTAGCCAGGTCCATTCGTCCTCAAATGTCTGATGCTTGTCTGTCTCAAGTCACTCCGTTTCGAGGAGCAGAAGAACAAAAAAATCTTGATAATGCTTCAGCTGTTCAGAAACCGCCGCTGGGGGGAGGGGGGGGCAACCAACTGCCAGAGCTGCAGGTCGGCATCTCAAACACCAGGCTCCCTGTCAAGTGACAAGAGGGCTCCGGGCGGGTTCAGTCACCGCAGAGCTGCGCGGTGCACCCCGGTGCGGCTCGGGTGCCAGAGGGGCGCGGTAGCCATGTGCGGCTCGTTCTCGGATGGAAAAAAGCAACACGCGCCCAGTATGGCTGTCACTCGCTCGGAGTGGGTAGCGGAGCCGTGCAGCCCCACCCTGAAAAGTGGTGGGCACAAAAGGTGGCGCCCCGCATCCGCGTCAGGCCGCCCGAAGCCCTCCCCGATGGCTCGGTGTCCTCTCCGGTCCTTCAGACACCAGCTGGAAGGACGATGCCCTCGACATCCCCGCTCCCCGCCGCTTCCAAGCCTAGCACCCACGCTAGGCTAGCACCCAGCGCACGCCGGAAGCGGCCACGACCGCCGGGCGACCGACTCAAGGACAAGCGGAGAGGAAGGAGGCGCGGGCGGGCAGCAACTCACCGGCAGCCCTCCAGGGGTTCCAGCCGCTGCCCCGGGCCGGGCGTCCGACGCCTCCCGGGCGCACGCACACCCCGCGCGCTGCGCGCAGCTTTAGCCGGCGCCTCCTCACGGCTTCATCCGCTGCCAACGGCGTGAAGGTCCGCGTGGCCGCCGGTCTGCAGGCTCCCCCCGGCCTGGGCCCCGCAGCAGCGACGGAAGGTGCGAGCGAGACTGAGCGCGCCGCGGCCGGACGCGAGGACTGAACCTGTGAAGGGCGGGGCGGGGCGGCGCGGGGCGGGGTCGGGGCGCGGGGGCGGGGCGGGCGGGGCGGAGGGCGGAGGGCGCAGGCCGTCCTGCCCACCACCCGCGCGGTACCTGCGCCGGGTCTGGGGCGCGCCAGGGGGTCACCGGCGGCGGGGGCTCGCGGCTCTCGGGGGACAATGAGCGTCCATTGTTCCCTCTGCAGCGCCACCCTCAGGGGTACAGCTTCCCTCAGGGACGCTCCCTCGGCACAAAGGAAGGTCGCCGAACGCTCGGTTCTAAAAGGGATTCCCGGGTGCTAGCGCCTATGGGTGCCCGAGGACAAAGGGACCCCGCCCTCATCCCAGACACCTGCACTAACCCTCTTGCGCCCACCTCTTCGTCCCACAAGCCAACCTAGCCGGCGAGGCTCTGGCGCGTCTGGCGGGCGACCCTTGGGGACACGGGCCACTTGATGGGCCCGGCTGCTGGCCCGTGGACCTTGAGGGGCCCAGGTGGGTGGGTAAGGGGTGCGTATCTGTCAGTTTCCAGCTTGCTCCCCTTGGAGCTGCTGCCAAAACCCGGAGAGTGGACTTTGCGCTCCGGGGACGCTGGGGGCTGCTGGCCTAGCGTGTGGGCAAACGAACAGCCGACGCTGCAGGTTTTTCCACTGGGGGGAGGGGGGGCGGTTTCCATTCCCGCAGGGTCCCTAAAAGAGGCGTGCCTGAAGCTGGAGCCAGCGGGTGGCGGCTGCCCAGACGCGCGACGAGGCGCAAGTAGCGCAGCTGCCGACCGGCGAGCATCACATTCCGCCCTCGGCGGCACCTGCGCCCGCCGGTCATTCCCGCGACCGCCGCAGCGCCCCACCCTTTGTCCCGAGCCGGAGCGCGGACCCGGTTAATTAATTTTCTGCCTCGGTCTCGGTCTCTCCCCCCTCCAGTCCTCGGCCTGGGGAAAGAGTAGGCGACAGGAAAGGGCGGCGTTTTCCGGCTGCGAGGTCCCAGCCTGCTCGTCGACCTGGGGAAGGGGCTGGAACCCAGGAGAGTCGGGCGCCCGGCCCAGAGACTCTCAGGTTGGATGGAAATCCTGGCACAACACGGAGAACCTCCAGGGGACCTTGACTTTGCAGAGTGGTGTCAGCCTCAGGTCAGCACCGCAGAGTCTGAATCAAACCTTCCAGAATGAATGCACGTTAAGCCAACGTTGTAAACCAAGGCTGACATTAAGGTGAAGTGTAGAGGAAACGGACACACTGCTCTGGAAAGCAAAGTGCTTGGGTGGAGTGTTAAAAGCCTCAAAGAAAATAATAGCTGGCAGGTCAAATGGCCATGAGGCTGGAAGTCCAAGTCAAAACTCCGTTGAAGTGATGTTAGAACTCTGACAAGCAAAACAGTTCATGATGATAAGAGACCGGGCATTATTTCCTTTCTTCAAATGACAGCTGCTCAGAAGTTTCCTTTGGCAGATACCTAGATCTTACTCCAGATTCCAGGGAGTTTTACTTGAGGTTCAGATTTCAAAATATATGTTCCATTTGGCACTAATGTATATATTTTATATATGAATTTATTGAAAAATGTTAAATAGTATTGGCCTACTTAGATAAAAGTATTTTTATAAATATTTATGCAGAGCTGGTATTTTTACAAGTACAAGTAATATGTATATATATTTATTAAATACCATGTGAAAAATTCCTTTTGCATACACAAAGACATTCCTTACACATATGTCTGGTGTGTTAAATTTTTTTCATCTGCCCTATTGTTAGCTGCTGTTGAAAACATTTTATTTCCACATGAGTAGGTAAGTAACTGTTTACAGTTCTATGTAAATATAGAGTGACAGATAGTTTGAGGCAGCAACTTGATTTCAAAACCTCATTTTCACATTTTTACAACCTCTCTGACCTTCCAGAGATTTTTCCTCTTTGTCCTTTCTTTATGAGACCTCACTCTGGGCTCTAAACACTTTATCCAGAATCTATCCTTTCAAGAGTCTAGTGATGCTGATTAGCTTTATCCTGGCTTACTTGAGGCTCCCATACTATTTATTTTACTAAACATCTTTGTACTGAACAGTGAGTGAAGAACTTAGGGAAGCTCCCCCATCAAGTGACTTATCCTCCCAAATGAGTACATTTTCTATGATGACTTTTAGGATTGGTAGAGTGTGCTTTTAGCATGAAGAGAGAGAAATACTTTGTTTTAGAAGATTTTAGGAGTTCTGAGATTCTGCTTTGAATTACAGTAAGGTTTAGCCTTAAAAAAAAATTGGTGGTAACCTTAGAAGCCTCAGTGAGACTAAGAAAGTGGGCATAAAGAGAACAGATATTTAATCAAGTCCAATTCAGGCACTAATATCTGCAGAGCAAGCCCCTGTCAGGCCTAAGGGTGGGCTATGTTTTTATTAGTCTCAACTGCGGGAGGAGAGCCAAAAGTGTCAGCAGAGCCCTGACTGACCAGAAACCTGCAATCCACTTAAGAGACAGAGGGCAGCATGCCAGTGTATATAAGCAAGTGCTAACTAGAAACATTCTAAGCCTCTTGCCACCAAATATGGTCCTGGAAGCAGCCGTAGGGAGCCTTGCTCCCAAACTAATACATCGGAATATTTATTTCAGTGAATTAAAGATGGGTCCTGTGCTCATTTGCTGTTTGAGAAACATTAATCAAAAGGAGTGATTCTCAAACCTTTAAAGTCACAGACACTTTCAAAATCTCACAAGACTTACAAACACTTTTGTTGGGAAAATACAACTTGAATCACGCAAATCCTCATATGAACCATTTCAGGGTTCTCTGGAACACCAATCTATGGACAACAGGGAATCCTAGGTAAAAGCCTCTAGTTAAGGTCAGAAAAGCCACTCAGTACCACCTAGAGAGCAGCATTCTTAGAGGAGGTAGAGCTCAAATGAAGTAGTGAAATATGGAAGAAATTGTGGGGCAGGAGTAAAGAAGGACATTTAGCTGGAAGGAATGCTTAGGTAAGTGGACCCAGAAAATTAAAATACAAATACCCATTTTTACATGGAGTCAACAAAACTGAATGAGATTGTAGTTTGATAGCAAGCTCTCCTTGCTGTTCATTATGATTGCTAGGCCATCTGAAAGTGAAGCTGGACGATGGGTTCAGTAGTCCTTCCAAGCACTGGCCACCAGGAAGCCTGTGACATATGGTTTTATGTAAGATCTCATTTCCCATGATTAGCTCCCCTCTCACTCATGCTGCACAGGCCACATGGCCTTCAGGCTTTTCCAGGAACACCAACAGTGTTTAGGGCACTCCATCTGTCTGGGCCTCTTCTTCCTCAGATGAAAGGAATCCTTTCAGGTCTTCATTCAAATAAGATTTCTTGGGACAGATTTTCCTTCTGAAATAGCAGGCCTACCCACCCCTTCTCCCTGCTTAAAATAAGAATTTCATTACCTGATATGCCATATTTTTTATGGATTCACTGTAGTCTGTTTCCTGTCATGGATAGACATTGTTTGCTGTTGTATCTTCTATACCCCAGCAGGCACATAGTAGATACTCGATAGAGAGAAAATGACCCTTTGACTACAACCTGTAATATGTAAAAAATCATGTTCACAAACACCAGCTACAGAAATAATATATTAAACATTCCTGAAATATACCACACGTATGCTGAGACTGAATTTTTAACCACTTTTCTTTAGTCTAATTGAACAAGAAATACTAAACACATGGAACATTTTAAGTTCTAAAATTCAAACATTTTAAGTAAGGCTTACAAAAAATGTCTTTATAGT
Organism: Uropsilus gracilis; assembly: GCA_004024945.1. NCBI lineage: Eukaryota > Metazoa > Chordata > Mammalia > Eulipotyphla > Talpidae > Uropsilus > Uropsilus gracilis. Next base: position 99,008 of record PVHY01000980.1, on the reverse strand, counting down.
CCATGTATAATGCATAACTCTTTCTCTTCTGGCAAAGCTGAAGCACACTCATGTGTACTCAGCTGGGGTTTTCCTTCAGAATGCCATATTCAGACTAAATTCGTGTGGGTATGTTCTCGATTATCCCCCTAAGTCAGATTTCAGGGAAAATGCAAGAGAAACTGGAAGGTTAGGACATTTTGAATGAGAATGGTCTAATAGCTTGAGGATTCCCTTCCTTGTTCCCTACTTAGAATTTCACCAGTCCTGGAAATAAAGGTCACCTGTGTTTACGAATTTGGTCAAGCAATTGCCAAAAGGAAGGGATTTTCTAACCAGTGGTTTCCTTGTAAATAAGTAAATTCAGGTCACACCTTGGTTAGGAAGCTTCAGTTCTGCCTAATCAAATGAGCAGTAGATGGTACGCTATGAGGCTGTGTTAGCAGTGAGCTGCAGAATTAGCATATAATTCCAAACAGGTTAGACAGTCACAGTAGCCACCAAATCCAAACACTTTCTTAGTGTTTGAATTAACTTTTGAACTCAGGCAGCACCAGATTTATTTGTGGATGAGGTCTTCAGACATATGTGTATACTTTATCCTGATTGCTGATGACACCAATGACTAAATAGCATTATTTAATATTGATATAGTCTGGTATGCTTAAAAAATTCCTTTTGCATTCATCTCATTTCTTTCTCTTCTTAAGTTTTTTTGTCACTTTTGTTGATGGGGTATACAAGGCCCTTAATTTACCCTTTACCTCTTTCCAGAAGGTATTTGAGGCAATTTATAAGACTTCTGTGATAATGAGTCATTTCTTTTATACTTTGTGATATGTTCTTTCTCTAGATACCTGTTATCTCACTCATTAGCTTTTTCTTTTTGGACCTCTACTTAAATGTCAACTCCCCAGAGCTCTTCCTAGACATCCCAAACAAAATATCACCCATGACCCTTGTTTTCCCTTTACTCCCTTTAATCCTCATGTACTGACCACCCCTCCTGGTGTTTTCACCCTGCACAACTGGAATGTAAACTCCATTAAGGCAGAAGCTGCCTATTTTATTCACTGTTGCTTCCCAGCAACTTGATCTCAGCTTGATACCTAATAGATACTTAAGGAATACTTGCTAAATGAATGAGTGAATAAACCCTCAGTACAGATACCTGGCACATGATGCATATTTATGGAGTGAAACAACGCTTTCACGAATAAACTAGAGAAAGGTCTGGGATTCATTCAGGGTTGTACAGATAGTGGTTACTTGCTTGGTAGAGATTTCAATCCCTACTTATTTCCCTGAAGCTTCTTCTTTTGTATACTTGGCAAATCCAAGACTGATGTTCTGCCAAAGTTTATTTCTCCAATTTAATACCTGTGTAAATGATTTGGACTCCCCCCAAAAAAACCAAAAAAACAAAAAACAAACAAAAAAAAACACCTGGAAATGAGCAATGGGGGATACCCTGGATTCTTGTGGCTGTTCCTTTACAGAGAGTGTACTGTAGATATGTGGAATATTCTTTTGGCAATTCTTCCTCTCTTACTCTTAGGGACCCAAGGTCAACTGGAGTGAGGACCAGGATCCTTTGTTGATATGCTGGGCCCGAAAGCACATCTCTCCCACCTGGTATAATGGGAGCTCTGAAGCCCATTCCTTAGCCTTTTGTCGTCGATTCTCTAGTAACACTGGTAGTGATAATTTCCCTAACACACGGGTAATATATCGGTAGAATGCCATGAGCTGCTTGACTGCTGACTGGACAGGTTACAGCAGGAGGGCAGGGGAGCCATTTCACACATTCAACACATATTTATTTGATGCCCACTCTGTACAAAGGAATTGGGCCAGTAATGTTGGCACTCCTCTCAGGCTGACCTATATTTCTCTCATCTTTCCAAACCTGCTTGACTGAATGTGGAAATCACTCTAAAGGTCTTCATCTTACCCCTCCAAGGATTTTGAGGTACCCCCAATTATAAGTAGGTCCTTTGTTTAAACTGAAGGACATGTTATGCAAATAAAGCACCACCTAGAGCCAGTACTTAATAACTGTGTGCTTTATGTAGCTCAGAAGTATGTGAGATTTGCACATATGAACACTGACCATTATGCTTCTTCAAAGGTAACTGTCTCCTTTCTGGCCCTATATTAAAATTTTTGTTCCTAGAGTGTTTAGAACTTCCTTGTGGTTGTGTTTTCTCTAACTTGTTTCTAATTATGAGAAACAAAGATAAGAATTTTGCAGATTCCTTCCATGTTGCAACTCCTAGGACCTGTTGCATAAATCTGCTGGCTACTGAGCATGACCTAACATACTTAGGGTTGTTCATCTTGCATTTCTTTAACCCTGGAGTATAAGGTATTGCAACAGGTGCTCTGAAGGATACAAAGGGGAATATCCTTCCCACACTAAAGCAATTTAAAATTTGTAAAGACAATAAAAATGAACAAGCAAGTAGCTATAATACAAGAGATTATCTGGTAAATGTCATCAACTTCATGATACTTTGCAAGTGCCAAATAGAGACAAATGTTCTGATATGTCATGTGACAATGGGACAGTATCTATCTAAATTGAGATCATCTGGGTTATCTAGGAGGGGTGGGTCAGTAATACTATTTGTGATACATTAGTGGCATTGAAGAGTCTTCCTTTTAAGTAGAATTATAAGAAGGATGTTGATGAATGTCTGTGACAGGACAGTGTACAGCTGTTCTGGATGAGCCATTTCCCTCTTATGTTTCTACCAAAAAGTTCCTTGAAACTATTTCCTGACTCTTAGGAGCTCAAGAAATATGGTTGAAACCAGGGTGAGATGATCAGAAAGTGGAGTTCTTGATTCTGACTAAGGTGACCAGCATGACCTGATGGAGGAAGCAAGACTTGAAGGATGGGGTCAGCCATGTTACAAGGGTGATCATCCTACCATCTCTGGTATAAGGCTGGGAGAGGTGGGGCGAATATTCCATAGCATGGATCTTCACAACCCATCGGTGGTCTCCACAGAGGGTGTCAGAGAGAATCTAATGCATCATTAGTAAGTTTCATGGTGTGAAGGATGTGAGATTCATCTCTGGCCTCCCCTGACCATCTATTCCTTGTTCTTCATTCTCCTATCTTTTCCACTAATGACTTTCTGCTATTCCTTTCACACGTAAGGCCCCACCTCCTCTAGTCTCTGTTGTTTGCCAACAATAGCACTGACAGTGGAATCTAACACATATTTATTTAGCAGTGGATCCCAGAAGCATGCCCCAGGGTGACACAATAGGTGAACATTGCCATCCTTAGGAAATGCAGTTTCCTTCCAGAGAGGTGAGGCTTGGGAAGGAGGATACATTCAAGCAATGAATGAGAGCCTATGCAAGTCTCTTCAAGTATGGCTACTAACCCTCATCCATTCTTGAGAGGTAGACTTTGTGTTCTAAGATTCAGGCTGTCCTGAAATTCCCAAATATTAGGATTAAGATGGAGTAGTAGCCAAGTTTCAAATACTACTCTCTTCCTTAATTGTCTTATAAATCCTTGTCAGTTTAATAACTTAGCGCATTATAAAGGAAAGCATGGTCTATGGGAAACCCAGAGATGGAAGTCATACCCAGATTTACAGATGTTTAAGAGTTGAGCAGAACATGCAATTAAATTTTTTGTGCTTTTTTTTTTTTTTTTTAAGAATAGTCTTAGGTTCACAACAAAGTTAAGTAGAAAGTACAGAGAATTCCCTTATACCCCTTGCCCTCTTCACCCTCCAATCTTTTCCACTATCTACCTCTTGTACCAGAGGGGTAAATTTAATATAATGAGTGAACCTACACTGTCATATCATCACCAGTGTCCATGTTTTAGGTTTCATTCTTGCTGTTGTATCTTCTTTGTGGGGTTTGACAAATGTGTAATGACACTTATCTAGCATTATACTATCATACAGAATAGTTTCAGTGTCCTAAAAATGCTCTGTGCTTACCCTGTTCATCCTGTTCTCCCCCTTATACCTGGGAACCACTGATATTTTTTCCTGTCTCTATATTTTTGCCTTCCCCAGAGTGTATTATAATTGGAAACACATAGATATAGTCTTTCCTCATTGGTTTCTTCCACCTAGTAATATGCATTCACATTTCATCCATGTCATTTCATGACTTGTTAGTTCCTTCTGTTTAGCATTGAATAATTTCCCACTGTCTGGGTGCACCAGTTTATGTATCCACTCTCCTTTTGAATATTTACTGAGCTTTTAGTCTGAATAAAGCACTAAGCTCTGTGTCATCAGAGGACATAACAGGGACTGTAATAAGACATAACTTATAAGACACCGTTTAGTTGTTTAAGGGCTGAAATTCTGGGTGGCTTTTGCCAAATGGTGAATGAAGCAGAGATGTTCAAAGAGGGAGCTACTCCAACTGGTTAAATTCTAGGCATCTTAAAAAAACAACCAAGAGAGATTAGGAGGATGGGCATGATTCCAGTGTTGTTATGAATGGAAACATGTCCCCCACAAAATCATATGTTGAGATGCAAACCCCAGTACCTCAGAATGTGATAGTATTTGGAGATGCAATCCACCCATATGACCTCATTTAACCTTAATTACCTCTTTAAAGATGCTAATCCAGTACGACTAGTGTTCTTATAGGAAGAAAAGCCATCAGTGCCTATAGGAAAGGACAGTGAAGACACAGCAAGAGGCAGCCATCTGAGAAACAAGGAGTGTGAATCAACCCTGCCTAAATCTTAATCTTGGACTTCTGATCCCAGAATTGTGTGGAAATTAGTTTCTGTTTTTTTAACTACCCAGTCTGTGGTATTTTCTTAGGGCAGTTCAAACAAACTTACTCAAACATGAAGACTGGAAAGAGGGTAATTCAACAGTGAGAACAGCACGAGGAACGGGCAGAGGCTGGAAAACATGGCTTGTGTTCAAGAACAAGATGCAGCTCGGATTAGCTCCTGGATGGGGGCCATTTCGCCAGGCTATAACTGGTCTCGGGGTGGCTAGTAGAGAGAAGTCTGTGAGGATGCCAAGGTGGAGCAGGCATTTCCCCTGTGAGTTCTGCCAGCTCAGAGGTGGTGCCTTGGTCGTCGCAGGTGTTGGGATTCCACATATGTTTTTCAAGTTAAGAAAGCTGGTCTTCAAAATTCCTTGGCTTCTGTTTTACCTCTGGTGCCAACACACAACGATTTCAATATATTGGACCTGCAACACTAAGGACATATTTGTTAGAGAAATATAAGTTAAGAAAATTTGGAAGTATTTCTCATCTCTAGGCAAGTGTGTTGCCCTTTCTGCATTTTTCTTACTATAGGTCTCAATGCAAAGCATCAGCTCTCCACAATGATACTGCAGGCAGGTCTGATTGATAAAAGAATCTCAGAGTTTAACAAGGCCTTACAAATTACCTTGTGTTATCCTCCTATTTTACAGATTACGTGAAAAGTCTTTATGAACTTTTTTTTTTTTTTTGAGACTAGGTCTCGCTATTTTTGCCTGTGGAGCTGCAGGCTCTCGTTGCCCGGGATACCACAGACTCAAGCAATCCCCAGCCTCAGCTTCCCAGGTAGCTGGATGACAGTCGCGTGCCACCACGCCCAGCTATTTTTTTGGAACTAGGTCTCACTATGGGCCCCAGGCGGGACTCGAACTGCGATCCTTAGCCCCTGCCGCCTCATAGGCTGAAGCTTACAGGCACGAGCCACCGTGCCTGGCGTCTTTATGAATGTTAACTGAAATTCTATTCAGGTCTATTTTTCCTGCCCCACGGGCATAATTTCATTTGTTTATTTCCACGTCTTTGGAACCTAGCACAATTTCTGACACCAAGTCAGTGTGCAACAAATATGTGTTGAATGAATAAAGCATTGGGTAAATCAACATAAAATAGCATGCAATTTATAAAGATGGGGAAAGAAAAAGAGAACCAGAAGTTACTATTTGGATCAGGGAGATGTATAAATATTAATTTCTTAGGTAAGCAAAAAGATTTGAGAAATGTACAATGGCAGTAAAAGGGAAAAAGAAATTCCTCACCTCCAGGGCATCATGAGGAACCACACAACAGGTGCACTTGACAGGCTTTGCAAAGTATGAAGTATAAAGCAGGTGTGCGGGAGTCATCAATATCAGAGGCAGCCTCATCTTCCTAGGATTTGAAGAAGGAAAGGTTACCCCATGCATCAAAGAGGCTCATACTGCTCAGATCTCAGGAAGTAGGGAGGTCAAGGGGAAGAGACTGGAGACTGAAGACATCTCAGGCACTCATCCAGGAGGGCAGATCTAATGATAAAAACCTTGGAAGGTGGAGCAGATTTAAGCAAGTCCTTTCATTTTGATGCTTTAACATCTGGGGAGGCTTTGCTGATTCTGCAACGCCCCTCCCAGGATTAGTTAATTCCTGGAGAAAGCAAACAACCTCCCTGGGAGCATGCCTTTTGTATACAAACCAACCAATCATTAGCCAGCTCCTTAACTTGGCCTGCCCCATCAGCTGAAGATCAGGTATCAGATAAAACAGGACTCTCACCATATCTCAGAGACTGCTAAAATTAAAAAAAAAAAATTTTTTTTAATTAAATAAATCAAACGAGCTAATCCTAAACCTGCTGTAGGGAAAGTAAGTTGGTCAGGTCTTTCCCTCCATTAGCCTGTGTAACCAGCACCTGTGGTATTGTGCTCTCCTCACCAATGTGTATATGCCTGAGCCCAATGGGTGTGCTCATGTGTAAGTGGGCTCACCTGGGCTTGTGAGGAAAGGCTCAAAGGACGGTGTTATGCCAGGGACACTGGGAGACCATGAGCACGTGAGAGCACTAGAAAGAGAGCACAAGAGAGAGAACATTAGAGAGAGAAAGAGGCTAGAGTGTGATTCATGGGAGGCAAGGGGGTTCCCCTGACTCTTAGCTTCCCACCCCCACCTTCCTGGCCTGGGCCCCTGTCCTGTCCTGCCTGGTGTGTGTCTGTAACCACAGGCTGCTTTCCTTACACTGCTTACCCTGTCTTGTCTGTAAACCACAATACAGTCTCTGGCCTATGTTTTCCCATTGTTCTTTCCTTCTACTGGACACCCCTGGTGCTTTCCTCACTTTTCCTCCTGCACCCAGTATTAGTTTACTATATACAAACTGCTAATTACACTTGTATTGCACCTTGGAAAAGGAAAAGCTCTTAGAAATGATTCAGGGGTTTGGGGTGAGAGGAAGAGATGACTAGATTAAACCATTGGGAATTTTTTTCATGTGGTGAAAATATTTTTTATGATTCTGTAAAAATGCTAGATACCTGATACTATACACATAAAATTTATGTGAATGGGTGAATGTTAATAAGCAAATTTCAAAAACGTTTAGGAAATTGTAGGGTTCCAAGATGGCATGCCAACTCTAACAAAAGAATTTAACTGTTAGAAATGCTTGAAACAATTTCACTGAAGGGAAGTATGAGGAAAATCCTGACTTAAGTAAATTCAGAAGTGAGGGAGTATAAAATTTAAGGCAAATTGTACACAAGCACTCTAGTCTATCAAGTTATCTTCTACATGGCTATGGGTTAACAATTGTATGGTACCTTGGAATCAATCAATTTAGTAAGGATATTTGGAGCCAGGTTCCTTACCGTAGGGTAGAGAAGAAGTAGACAAACAAGGGGAAAAAGCTAGAATGATCCTTGTCGTACTGGGTTAGAGCTGGGAGTGTCAGTATGAACCCATATTAATTTTAATACTGGTACAAAGAGTTACATATTGAACATACATAAATATACGCCTACAGGTATATATGTAAATACATAGTTGATATAGACTATGTATCATAGTCTGTATCTATATCTACGTCTGTATGATATAGACGTATATTCTTCTGTCATCTGAGATGATCAAGAACCAACACTGCCCCAAGTAGCATTCAGCACACCTAGATTTTGTTTGCTAAGGCCCCAGGATTTCTTGGAGAAATACCCAATTTTAGAATGGGGCAGGAAATATACAAGATGAATCTGGAGCTTCTTGAAATTTCAGAAAGCAAAGAAGTATTCAACAAAATTCCATGAGGACTGGGGAGTGTGAAGGACACAGGAACCATCTGAAAAACTCTCAATGGCCAAAGCTGGGACAATTTGAACAACAAAATAAAGTAGTATTGGATTTCAACCCAAAGTGTTAAGTCAATACCCATTAATCCATACTGATATAAAATAACAAATGAATAAAAAAAAATAAAGGGTGGACAAAAGATAAATCTGTGCAGAACTTAAAATAGTTTATGAAAACAGTCCACTGTCAAAGAAGAAGAGTATAACCTCTTGCTCCTTGGTTGCTAACTGCATAGAGGAACTTCCTTTTAAAGACTATCATATGAAATGGTGGGGGAAAGCAACTTTACAGAGAAACCTGACAAATACTACTTCAGCCAGGCCGTCCAGTTCAACTTCAGTAGTCATAGAGCTTATTGATAACAAGCAACCTTGATCTGATGTGGTGAGTGTGGCATTTTATCTCTCTGGTCTTCCTCTCAAAATCCCATAGCCATAGTCTAGTTGTAAGAAATACTGGTAATTCCAAATTGAGTGATATTCTAAGAAATATCTCACCAATTACTCTTTAAAAAACAGAAAACAGGGAAAGCCTTAGAAATTACCACCTTGAAGAAGAGCCTGAGGAGACATGGTGCAAATATGAGATGGGATGCAACCGACCCACTGGGTCAAGCATGAACTGAGTAAGGACAGTAGGAGATTAAGGACAGAAACAGAAGTGAATGCTGGGACCAGGTGGGCTGTCAGTGCTCTGTACACTGGGCAACAGAGGTGCCCAGTCCAGGCACAGCATGTTTGTTTATATAGTCTTGGGCACAAAGAAAAGGAGAGGAGGGTCTATGTGCTCCTTTGCTTCTTTGAGGAGCTAGTGAATGTAACAATAACAGGAAGGAATAAACCTGTGATCAGATTGTGCTGGGCTCACTGTTCTAGCTTGAAGGTTACAACGAGCAAACATACTCCTTTCCCTGATGGCTGAACCAACTGTTGCCACCTCAGGACATCTGTAGAGGCAGCATGGCTCAAGATTGTTGCCCAAGAGCCCACGCCCCTGACTTCCAACAGTGGGATACTGGGTCAGATGCTGGAACAGAAAAAGGATATTAAGTGAAAACTAAGGAAGTTCAGTTAAAGTCTATTATACAGGGCCGGGCATGGTGGCTCATGCCTGTAAGCTTCAGCCTATGAAGTGGCTAGGGTTAGGGATCGCAGTTCGAGTCCCGCCAGGGGCCATAACAAGACCTAGTTCCAAAAAAATAGCTGGGCGTGGTGGCACATGCCTGTAATCCCAGCTACCTGGGAAGCTGAGGCTGGGGATTGCTTGAGTCTGTGGTACCCCGAGAAACAAGTGCCTGCGGTTCCACGGGCAAAAATATTGAGACCAAGTCTCAAAGAAAAGTAAAAGTCTATTATAAAAACATCAATATTAGTTAATTAATTGTCACAAATGCCTCGTATAAGGGTTTAATAAATTGAGTGGTAGTGGGAATATATGAGAACACTTTTTGTGATTTTATGTAAGTTTAGAACTATTTTTAAAAGCTTTTTTTAAACAAAGTGCTAGAAAGAGGATCGGAGCATAATAATGTTTTGCTTAAAGCTAAAGCTAGTTTCTATCTTTAATTCACTGTTCTATAATTTAAGGCTTAGAAAATTTAACTTTTAAGTAATAGAATGACTACTTTTAATTCATCATAGATAAAACTATGAAATGACTTCTCTTTGAAAATTAGAAGCAAAGCAACCAGCAATAATAGGGGCTTATATGTGTACAAAAGCCTAGGACCTACAGGAGAAAGACACATACTTTCTCCTCTCTTCAGGGCATGTAGTTGAAGGAATTTCTCCTGATTTAAGTATTGACCCTGCCATTACCTTTCTCTCCCGATCTAAACTCTCAAAAACATTCCATTTTCTCTTTATTCAACAGATAGTTCAAGAGTAGTTAATATGTTTGAGGCTTGTGCTTGAAAGTACGTGTAACCCAAAGTTGAATTAGCCCTCAATCATCTATCTTCCCTTAAGGAACTGAACACATACAAGAGTAGGTAACATTGGCCTCAGTAATGAAACAAGGCAGAGTTACCATTGGAAAATAGCATAGCGAACTGTGGATTCATTTCATTTTTCCTACCACTTAATAAAACCTCTGGGATCACATGAGGCTACTTATTTGTCAATTGTATCTTTGGTTTAAATTCCATCAACTGGGTCTTCTTCCCAGATGTACTTAGTCTACTTCATATTGCTTCTCACAGCTGTTAGGATAAAACAAAAAACATTTAATTGACTAAAACAGTTTCTGTCAAGTCCTGGTCCTTGCCTTCTCCAACCTTGTCTTCTAAGTCATCCTTGTTTTCAAGCAGATTAGCTACTTGTGGTACTCAGAACTACCATGCTCTCTCACCTCCTGTGTGTGCAGTGTGCCTCCTGTTTCTAGAACACCCTTCCCCCTGCCCCTCCACCTGATCACCATCTCTACAACCTTCCAGGCCCACTCCTTCTCTGAAGGGCTCTGATTCTGTCTGCTGAACTATGCCTGCTCTTCCTCTGCCTTATTAGAGCTTCTTGTTTTTGATCTTTTCCATTTCTATTCCCTGGAATGTCTCATCCAGCACCCCCTTCCTTCACAGGCTCTGATTCACCCTTCAAGATTCTACTTTGGTAGTCCTCCTCACTTTAGTCAGAGTTAAGTTTCCCCTGCCTTGGTGTGTCATTAAGATTTCTTCCGTTATAAGAACACTGAGGGGTATCTGGCTTATGTTAGTTCCTGGCAAGTTTTGTCTGACTTTTTCACCTGGTTGCTAACCATTTCAGAAGAGGCATCTTATCTTCATCTTTTCTTTTAGCACAATGCCTGGCGTCACACCTGCTGATTATGATAATTGCCCTTTCTGTGGTTACCTGGGCCTCTAGGCAACCAAATATCTCAAGACCGAGGCAGAAGCTGCCCCAGTTGGCTCTACTTCAGGACATTGTAACTACGCCAGTCTTCATAGGACTGAATGAGTCTCCAGTAACAAGGAAGTGGAATGTACATGTTTCTCTCTCTTTTCTGGATACCTGGTTTGCTGTCCTAACCACACAGAAGGATTAAATCTGGACCAGAATCTAAAATGCGAAAAGGCCACTTGTCAACTGCACCATTGTTTTCTGCTGGCACTAACAGAGGCTTTGACTGCACATTCCTGGGACATGAATAATATCGGTTGTGATTATGCTTCAGCGTCTCATCCATCACCAGCCTGTGAACATTGAAAATAGCCTAATTAGGAAGTATGGACATCTCCTTGCTGTGGATGTGCCCTGGGAAGCACAGGTCCACATCCCTCTCCCTGAGATGGGCTGTCCCACAGGTTTGCAGTCTTCAGGGTTCAAGGGCAGACCTCACCAGCCTGGGCCCCCTTCATGACACAATCACCAGTGAGCCAAGAATGTGATGCCTTGGATTCCATCTGACATGAAACTCCTCCTAAAACCCATTACAAAAGAGTTATTTCAGGACTGATAAATCCCTCGTTTCCAAATGAATATTAAAATGAATTAGTTCATTGCCCAACAATTTTTGGTGATTACTTTTGACTAGCCTCAAATAGTAACACTGTTGACAACTGGCTTTCATCTTTCATTGAATTTTCCCTGATTTGTCTTTTCCTACACAATTCATAAAAAATACACCCAGGATTGTGTTCTATCTTTCAAGGTGCAGAGAGCAGAGGACTAAGGGTATCTGCAGGCTTCATCACGAGACACCCCCTGGAAGTTTCCTTTGCACGAAGAGAGAAAAGACACAGGCACATCTTGTGTAAAAATACTCCAGCGTCTGATCCCCACTTGTTTTGTGTGGACTTTAGCTTGTCCCACTCATTTATTCGGTCCTCTGTTCAAGCCCTCATCAGAAACTTGTTGAGTACCTGCTGTCCATCCACCTCATCATCCCTTTTCTCTCCCCCACCCCTCCTCTCCTCCCCTCTTCTGATACCCCAACCCCCACAGCCCCCAAGTGCCTGGGAAACCCAGTCTTCATAGAGTAACTGGTATAAAGGGCTTAGCTGCTGGGAGGAGAGCCTAGCCAAGCACCAAGAGCCCCATGGACTAAGCTAACTGAATTAGTCAAACTTCATTCTACTAGAAAAAGGTTTTTGTCAAATTGCCCTCTCTGCTGACTCAGTGTTCATTTCTAATATCTACACCTTGCTCTGATAAAGTGTCATATTTTATTAATGTCATACTCCAAGGTTCTTTATTGCTGGCCATAGGCTCTCTGGGATGATTGTTAGGATTCTTTATTCGCTTTGAATCATGGTTAAGCCACCTTAGTAATGCCCCTATAGTTTGCTACCCGTTTCTAAATGTCCTCTGTCCCTCTCATTTCAACGAGACTTTACTTGAATTCCCTATCTGGGTGTTTGATCTATTTACCTGTAACTTTTATTGTTGGGTTCTCTCCCTATAGAATGGAATCTGGGGGTGAAAAGTGGGAGGGTGAACACTACCCACTCCACTGTGTTCACGAGGCCCTTATCATGAGGAAGGACACCCAGCTACCTCTGCCTTGTAATCTGGTATTTGCCAGAATTAGGCTTGGTCATTGCTTCATTCTCTTGGTTGCCATGCCTCTCTTGGTTGTTTGAATTCCTGTGGTCACGCTCAGCCCCACCTACCCCGGCAACTCCACCCCACTCACCTCTTGTCCCAGTGGCATGCCTTACTCAAGAATCCTGAAATCTGATAAGGAGCATGTTGTTGTTGTCACTATGTATTTGCTCTGCTGTTAGGGAAATTGAGACTCACAAGGCTAAGCTGACTTGGCCAATAACTGTGTAATAAGCAGCAGACAACCCAGGAGGCTGTCTTCTGTCTAGTTGGTTCTTTGCACACAGCCATGTTATTTGCTTTGAAAAACCAAATTAGATTGTGACCAAAGGTGAAAATATACAGAAATAAATGTTTTTTGTACTTATAATCAACAAGTGGGTTTCCTTTAGTTTATAGCAGTGCATTTCTTCTGTGTCTATGCAGGTGTTTGGAATAGAACAGCTGTTCTTTTCTGCATCAGATGAAGCTTGTATGTGGGCAGGACATTACACAACATCTACAAAGGCCAGGTGTGAACCAGTCATGTCCCAAAAGTTTAGTTGTGGCTATTTAGAATGAAGACCTCATTTTCCCAAACAGATAATATTATAAATGTGGTTAGATTCTTAGGTTATTCCACAAAGACTATTAAACTAATTAACAATGCAGCTGGAGTACATTTCTAGTTCATAACACAGCTAAAGTAAGGCACCTCTTAGGCCATTGCAAGAGAATCATGAAGGCCCTGATAAATTAAATAATATTTATTTTGAGTCTTATAGGACTATCTTCTCACAGCAGCTGTGATTCTGTCACTATTGGCTCTAGAGTATGTGGGGGTAGTTGGGAAATTTCCCAAATTTAGCAACTGAGAGTTGATTTGTCAGAGAAAAAGTAAGGAAGTATTCTAGAGAGAAGTCATGTGGCTAGAAAATGGGCAGCAAAAGAGAACTACTAGGAACCAAAAATAAAAAAATTAGGAGCAGAGAAACTAGGAGAAACCAGATAAAAAACGATAGGTTCAGAGTTATCTCAAAATAAGGGATAACATCTGATAAGAAAATGGGAACAAATAAAGGGATTTAGAGTCTGAATTCAGGTTAGAGATTTGTAATATGGGAGACAGGATGATTTTGGCAGAAGGTGATTTTGAAAGGTTTTGGATATGATAATCTCACTTTTTGAGAACAGTATTAAAGAAGCAGTTGCAGTAGTAGTCTGTGGGCTACAAATGAGAAGTGGAGGAGCAGTGAATTCTCACAGGTGGGAAACAAAGGAAAGATGCAGGAAGGATAGGGCATCTGACGACTGGTGGGACAGGCCTTATGGAAAAAAATGTTACTTCATTTTATTAAAATAGGGGAAAAATGCAGTCCTACAGAGAAAAAAAAAAAAACAGATGGCGGTCATGCATATCTATGTAATGCATCTCTATGTTAGTCTTTGCCCTATTTCCAATATTAGAATGGGAGGAAGTCTTGAACAGGGTAGGATCTAGTCCAAGGCAAATTATAATCTAGAGTAACAATTAAGGGTGGATCACACCCTTACTCTCAAAAAGGCTGTAATGGTCTCCTTTGTTGGTTGGTTTGTTTACACAGGGAAAAGCCTGGACAAGGTCTGGAAACAGGAGAATAGGAAAGGGGGATTGATATCTCATTGTCAATAATGTGAAAATCTTATCCCCTATGTGACCTGGGCACACGCTGGAAATGTCTTCTTTGAAGGCAATTTTCACTGTGCTTATTTTGGGAGGGGTGTGTATGTGTGTGTGTGTGTTGTTTGGCTGGAAGTTTTGTAGACTGAACATTTGGCCTTTGTGGAGAGACACTGCTGTGAGCTATGATACCTCTAATGAGGAAATTAAGTAATACCAGCCTCCTTCAGTAGAAAGATGAAGTTTTCTAAAGGGAGGTAAAGATTTGGCACATGACTGATTTAAGAATATTTTTTATTTCTCAGGAGGGACAAGACAGCAATGGTTGGGCCTAGGGACCCCATGAGAGGATCTATGGGAGAAATTCAACTTGCCTTTTAATTTTTACAGACCCTGGGTAGATGGGTCTGTAAAAATGACCCTGATGGTCATTTTTAATATTAAAATTTTTAACAGTCTGTATTTCCAAAACCCTGTCACGTCCAATAACCTTGTATTGTTGATGAAATGGAATGAACGAGGGAATGTGATAGTAGCTTGAAAGATCCGTGTGGCAGTGGCAGATTCTTTGGAAGACACAGTAACCCTGAAGGTCTCAGTGGTGAATGAGAAGTGAGAAGTCAAAGCCTCAAGTGAAACTGTACAAGGTTAGCCACTCACTGTTTATGGTACAGACAAGATCAGGAGTGACCTTTGATAGGAAAAGTATCTATCTACCCTTCCAATAAGAATTTGGAAGCATTGATATTTAGGATCCCAAGCAACTGAAGCTTTCTCACGTATGCTTTATTTTAGGATTGAAGAATGGAGGGGTGGGAGTGAGATAGGATTCATTAGAGACCACTCCCAGAAGTCAGTGCCAAAGCCAAGTCAGGAAATCTTTCCATCTTGTCTCTCACTACTATAGTGATTAGGAAAAGTGCATCTTATTAAAATGTAGAAAATTGGGGAGGATGAGGAATTGCCCTTTCCATTTGCTATTTATTGCATGTTGTTTCTTATTAATTAAACTGGTGTTAAAATAATCTTGTGGTGGGAGTGGAGTGTTGGCAAAAGAAACACCTTTATTTCATTACTAGGCAGGCTGGGACTGTTGGCAGAATATTTCAGCAAAGGCAGTATTCTGTGAAACTAATTATCCTGAGAAGTTGTGAAAGGATTCACTATGGTGGGTGTGACACTTTAGATGAAGAATTTTTTCAGTAGCTGTAGAGGTCTCAAAGAATTTATTTTTGAAGTGGGATAGCTAAGAAGTAAAAGTTAACTGCTTGAGTGTGGGAGGAGAAAACAGCCTGACATAGACTGTCATTGCAAAATTAAAACAAAGGTTGGCAATACTTCTAACCGGATCACATAGTTGGGCTGGAGACTTGGTGAGGGCAAAGACTGGGAATTTGGTTTTACTTGTCTTGCACTTATGATGTTGATTTTATTTGGATTTAGTCCCTTCATTCCTCTAGACCTTAGAAATAGAGTGATTTTCTTTACATGTGAGTTTAGTTCATCAAAATCTTCTCTTTGGGTAGAAGCACTGGACCCTACTCCAATTCCAAAAATCTCATTCTGGGATGATGATTCATTCAGCTTGTTCTCAATGCTGGCACCCTCCCCCTGCTCTCCCACCCCCATGCTGCTGTATAAGTGGTGTCCCTCTATACATCTCTTTTGTCTGCAGGACAAAGTTTTTTTGGCTGTTTTTAATTGTGGTATATAATTTATTAAACGAACTCATACTGTTCAAATGGTTATCTTTTGTAGTTATTCTCATTACTGTCAACAGAATCACTTGACTTTTCCTGATTCCCTAAATGAAAATTTAGAGCCTTTTTAACATCCAGTATCCACAGTATCCAATTCCTTATCAATTTCACTAACTCCCTTTTATATACTGTCATGCAGATTTATACTCATTCAGGTCTTCATTACTCCTAATAAGACTTTAACAAAACCCTAGATATTTTTTATGCTGTCTGTCTCAACATTATGCAGTATATCTTATAGTCAGCAGCTAGCTGACTCTTGTTCAAACATGGTTTTCCAATTTCATCTGCACACTAGCTTTGGCAACTCCAGATTTCAAAGTGTGGGTGAATAGACTACACTTCATAATGGTAAGAAGAGCACACTCCCTCCCCATGCAAGGGGAAAATGAGAGTGAGAGGAAGTGATTTGGATATGCTATACCCTAATTTACTTTAAAGACTAAATTTAGCTTCTTAGGTTTATTTTCCCCAGGTCCTGCGTGCCCACCCTGTTCTTATTTTTTTTTTCTTTTCTTTGAGACTATGTTTGGGCTATTTTGCCTAGGGAACTGCAGACTCATGTTGCCCAGGGTACCATGGACTCAAGCGATCCCTAGCCTCAGCTTCCCAGGTAGCTGGGATTACAGGCATGAGCCACCATACCCAGCTATTTTTTGAGACTAGGTCTTGCTATGTTGCCCTGGGTGGGTGTGGAACCCGCAGACTCAAGCAATTCTTAGTCTCAGCCACGCTCTAGGCTGCACTTAAAGGCACATCATGCCTGGCTTGTTCTTGTTTTGTAGCTCAGATTCGGTAATTCTAACATACAGTTTGCTGTGTTTCCAAGAGAGTTTTTGTCTTCTTGTTTTTCTCTTGGCATTTCTTATGCTGAAATGTTATTTTCCTCCTCTTCTGCCATTCATGATCACTGAATCTTTACATTAAGGACTTACCTTCCCTTCTGCAGTCAGTTCTTATTACATTCACCTAGTTCTGACCATCGATTTTATTGAATTCTCTAGACATTTAGGTACTCAGTTTGTGTTTAATTAATTTAACTTTGTGCAAAAAATTTTAAGACTACGCCTTGCCAAGCATGGTAGAAATGTATACTCACATCAGACTGTATACTGTGGGGATGAGGGCGATCCTCGATTTGTCTTTTCCCAGAACCCCACATTAGTTATTTTGTACATGATTCTACATGAATCACATGAGTATACTTTTGAGTGAGAATGAATTTGGGGCATCTCAAGAAATTACAACATATCTAAACAATGGGAGGTCAAGAATGCTAGATAAATACCATATAAATATTTAGCAGGTGTTCTATTGTTGGGTGATTAGGTGAATGCCTGCATGCATGAAGGCCACTAGGACTTGGCCAATCCATTTTCAGTGGAAATTATTTGAGTGAATCAAATATTTATTTAGCATTTAATATATTCACGTCACTTTGCTAGATTCATGGATGGAAATGTAAAAAATGTAAATAACGCAGTCTCTGACCTCTAGATACAGAAGAAAGATACACATTCTTTTATGGTTAATACACTCCAAATAGAGGATCCTGGGAGGATGCAGGTGGCAGGTGGAGGAGGGGAAGTGTGGTACTGTATTCAGCATGGTTACTCAAGCATTTGTACCTGCCGAAGATGACACCATGCAAAGCTTAGTGTGTAAAATGATCAATGAATTGGTAGAATGAAGAGGAGCATTTACGGCCAGAGTAAATGCATGGAAGTGAAAGACAGGAGTATTTTAGCATGATGAGTGCAGTGAAGGACAGTGAAGGACAAGTTGTTTAGAGCATAATGTGGGAGGGCAAAATTACAATTTCAGATACAAAAATAAAAATGTATATAAAAATGGAGTAGCTAGAAGGAGATCAAGAAGAAGGGCCTGTTTTCTCTAAGACAGAGCTCAGTCAGAGTTGGGATAGTCACTGGGCCAGTATAGGCAGAGCACTAACATGGTCAGTTGTGTTAGTGAGCCCCTCTACCCAGGAAAGGACTGAATATCTCAGTGAATTAAAGGAAGGGGAGTGTCACCCTGTAGGCAGGTGATGACTGAGGTCTTCAACTAGACTTAATAACAGAAACATAGGAAAAGGAATGGGCTAGAGCACACTGTAGCAATAAAAACCGGCAGAACTTAGTGAGGGATAGAATATGGGAGAGGAAAGAGAAGATGAATCTAGGTTGATTACCAGATTCTTATTTTGGGTGAGGATAACTTATGTGTCATTGTGTCCTAGACGACAAGTTCAATTTAGCACTTGTTGAATTTGAGCTGCTCCTTTGGGATGTTCAGGTGATGGTAAGAACTCTTTCAGCTGGAGAAGGTTGCATGGAGGAGCCATGTCCACAAAGGAGAGCCTGGTTAGTTAAGGCCAGGAAATGGAGGAACACCCATGAAGAGGCTGAAGATGAAGTGTGGGCAGGTTGTCATGAAAATGGAGCCATAGTTGAGAGGTAGAGGAGAGGTTGGACAGATTTAGAGTCTTATGAGGTGAACATGTGGAGGATCATAGGATATCAGAGGTATTTTTTTGGGACCAAAAGGGATATACATTTCCTATTAGTTAGTGTCACCTGACCATGAAAATTGCCCATGGAATACAGGATATAAGGTATGGCCTAGTTTGGGCATGGCCTCTGGCAGCTCCAGGCAGAGATGACTAATACTGGTGGTGATTTTTGCTTCCTGGGACAATGATGTCAATAGACCTGTGTTGATGGTTTCTGGACCATATTCCCCGCCCTCCGCCCTCCACCCCCCCCCCAAACTCCACAAGTCCTATCATAAGTAGAAGCCAGATGGGCCAAAAATAAAGTAAAGTAAAATAAAATAAAATGTTGCAAACTATTTAAACTAGTTAAAATTGTAAGATTTTAACTAAAGGTATACATCAATCAACCAGGAAGTTATTAAACAGAATATTTTAAATTTTCTTCTCCATTGGTCATGGAGACAAAGTGAGGGGCAAGAGAGAGATCATGAAAACAAACAATGCTAAGAACCACAAAAGCTAAACTTACTCAGCTGTTTTTTTTAGTGAGAAATGATTTTTTAAGTCATTTCTCAGAGTAAAATGAGTTTCTAGAAGAAATGTATTTTTTCCTCCTACATTCCGATTCCAGTGACCTTTCCATTCTGATTTTTTTCTTTTGATACATCTGATATGGATTTCAGCTGAGCATTTGATAAATTAAAAAGTTGAACAACAGATACATGCTCCAAAATAGTAACAGGAGTGATGTGTTAGGAGGCATCAGTCATTAGGCACTTAAGGGGTGAATCTTTTTAAGCTTTCATCATCATTTCCCACCATGGGTCACCTCTCAATGCAGACCCATTGTGCAAGGCTGAATATGTTTCTTCCCATCTTTCAGAGCCTTCAGTGATCTGGGTTTATTCTTATATGTCAAAGGGAATAATACTACTTGCTCTGTTGGTACCACAGGTTTTGATCAAGACAAAGGAGATAACATTGCTAATATGTGTGAAAGTAAGTTGAAAGATGCAAAGTATAGGTTTATTTTATTTTATTTTTGAGACTAGTTCTCACTATTTTTGCCCGAGGAACTGCAGACTTCTGTTGCCCAGGGTACCACAGACTCAAGCAATCCCTAGTCTCAGCTTCCCAGGTAGCTGGGATTAAAGGCACGTGCCACGATGCCCAGCTATTTTTTTGGAACTAGGTCTAGCTACAGGCCCCAGGCGGGACTTGAACCGCGATCCCTAGCCCTGGCTGCTTCATAGGCTGAAGCTTACAGGCACGAGCCACCATGCCTGGCTATGCAAAGTATATGTTTAAAAAGCAGTTTCTTTATGGGTATATTTTGCTCTATCTTTCTTTCTTTAGTGTTAGGACTTCCTATTCCCAAACTCGAAGCTTCTCTAATACCTAGTGCCAGACTTCATCCCCAAATGCCTGCTCAACCTCTACTGATGACCAGCACCACCTCTGTTGATATGTACCTTTTATCTTAAACCTTAAAACAACAAACAACATGTTATGAACTGACTTGTTTACTTCAGTCCCATCTTCAATCTTCTCCCCCATGCTTCTGAGCTTAGATTTACAAATTTGTCCCTTTTCTTCAAACAAAACTGAGCTAAACAAAACAATGGTCTCTTCTGGCTTCTCCTGAACTGGTTTATTATACTTCTACACAAGTTGTATATCTGAGTCATTCTCTTCTGTGAAGCAGCCTTGCTTGTGAGGAGGTGGGGGATCCTGGTCTCACAGAGAAACTATCCCACCCAAAGCTTCTGGGATAGTGTCAGTCAGTCTTGGGCAAGAAAAGTCTGGGAACCAGAAAGGTATCTAGACAGTCTTTCAAATGAAAAAAGCCAAGACCAATACTGAGAGCTAGCATATGGGGACAGATTCAGAAGGCCTGGTAGGCTAGGGTGAGAACAGGTGGTACACCAGGCCTGGAACAGAAATTATGGCCTAGCTATCTTCTGCTGGGACCTGGTGTAGGCTGTTGGTTGCATAGAAGAGGCCAGGGAATGGGTAGAAATTCTGGTTTTTGGTTACTCTCACCCACTAACATTGAAACTTCATTTACCTTGGCTATATGTGAAGAAAGTTCGGGCTCCTTAACCTGGTATAACCATTGTGGTTCCCCTTTCCCCAGCTTGGAGACATTGGTTGCATTTCCTTTGATGACCAGTTATAGAGAAATGCTGAATGGCAGGAGTTCAGGCTCTCTACTCTTTGAAGTCAAGCCACTTTTCTTCCAGTACTGTTTCTTCTTGGAGAAAATCACAGGAAGAATGGCCTCAGAACTGACAGTCCTGCCTTCTTGATTCATTTCATTCTAGAGATGCTTTGCATTATAACTTAGCTTCAATTTAGCCATGGAGCTCAATATTTTTGATAATACTTCCTACCTAGTCCCACAGCTGTTATTATGTTTAGTCATGTACAAATGTATTTATTTATTATTTTTGAGGTGACATTGGCTTGCAACATCAATGTACATCACATGTCACCTCTACCACGAGTGCATCCCTCTCTGTCACAGACCACTGGGCCCCTTCCCATCTTGGTTCTCACCCTCACCTTCCGCCTCTAGTAGCCTCAATCCTATAGCCATATCTAGACTTTGTTTTGTTTCTCTATAGTTCACATGTGAGTGAAATCATCTGGTCATATCCATTTTTTCAAACTCACATATAATCCATCATAGACATCTACTTCTCAGAATTGGAAAGTACCTTAGAGTACTTGACTCAAACTTTCTGGTATTTTAAAACAAAGCGAGAGAAAAATGAAGTCTTTTGCCCAAATGACAATTCCGTAGTCCTGCAGCTGGTATTTGTGTTGTTGTCCTGATATCCAGTTTAAAATACTCCCCCTTGTAGCACCCAGTGTCTTATTAAGTAGACAATTAGTCAATGGGTGATTTAAAGAAATATATTGGGAGATGAAAGATACTGCTTCATGAATTCAACAGTTATCCTGTCACTTGTCTATTTTGTAATATTTAATGTTCATATAGTAGGTTTTCTAATGGCAATGTACATCATACTTGACAGAGAAATATTGTGCCATTTCAAGTGAGCAAAATTTATTGAAATACTGCCTGTTTATGAGATGATGAAAAGATTTTATAGTTGATCCCCATGAGAAGTGTGACATCCCAGGCTGGGAGGGGGTAGTGCTGAGGGAGATGATTTATTTATTTATACACTTCACTATGAGCAACATCCTCACTTTTCCAGCCCTTCACACAAGACTGGTGTTGAGAAGTAGGTGCTGGGCAAAGAAGAACGATGGAGGGAATTTTCCCTTCTTCTCCAACAGTTATAATGGTACAGAAAGTGTGCAAGATGATGGCCCGAGATACTTTCATCACTACCAATGGGGGGAGACGGGTGATCTGAGCAATGCCTCTTTGGGTGATTTTGCCACCAGGTGACTGTCACAGGGTACAGCTACACAAACCCAGCTGGCATAACCTTCTACTACCCTGGCTGCAGGTTACAGCCTGTGGGACCATCCCTGCAGATGCAGTTTGTGGTTGATGGCTGTTAAGAAATGCATGTTTATTGCAGCACTATTTATAATTGCAAGGACATAAAAGCAACTGAAATGTCCCAAAACAGATGACTGGATGAAAAAGATGTGGTATATATACACAATGGAATATTACTCATCAATTAAAAATGATAAATTAGATGATTTTATGATAACATGGATGAACTTAGAAGAATTCATATTAGCAGAAACAAGTCAAAAAGAAAAATACAGGAACCAAATGGTTTCACTACTAAATGGGACATGGGAAAGATAAACAAAAATCCATGAAGAAAAGTCAAAACAAGCCAATAACCAAATTGAAGTACACAACCTGGGGAAGCGGGGATGGGACAGGATGGGACAGGGTGGGAACAGTCAGGAAGGGGGGCTAAACCCCAGAGGTCACAGAGATGTGAAATTCATATATAAATAAGGTATTTCTAAAAAATGCATACTGCCCCAAGGTGATGAGAATGGGGCAATGTCATGAGATATCCCATGTTTTAGTTCGCTGTTGCATTGTAACAAACTGCTTCAAGACCTAGTAGCTTAAAATAACAATAATTTATTATTTGTTCATTATCCTGTGGCTTGATTAGGTTCAGCTAGTGATTCTTCTGTCTCAGGTGAGGGCAGTGGGGATAAGTTGCACTCAGCAGAGGCCTCCATCCAAGATGGCCTCTCATCTCCCAGGGCTTCTTTTGAGTGGCCTCATGCCATTCAGTACTGTAGCCTGAGTTGCCTAAACACAAACTGGAATCAAGAGGGCAAAGGAAGGACAGACAGTTCTTGACACCTAGGCCTGAAATTGACATTCCAATCATACTGTATGAATCAAGGCAACTCACAAGGCCAGTCCAGCCTTGGGAGGAGAATGGTGGCATGTCAGTACAGGAATGGCAGGAATCATTGCAGCTGTGTTTGCAGACAAACCACAGGAGAGGAGTAGGCTAAATTTATGCCTTAACAAACTTGAGAGCCCAGCATATACAACATCTAGGTACAGATACTAGGTACATATCACTCTTTAGGACAAATGCAGCTACCCAGATATTAGAGGCAAGTAAACTGAAATATGATTTGCTCAGGTTATCCATAATACTGCTAGATATGCTTTATCACCTCACATCTCTGACTTACACAATGTCTTACCTGAACCTTATTGTCTGCATCCACTAAAGCTTTTCAAGACATTAGCTCCCAGGGCAAGATTATAAAGAAAGATATTCAGCTCCTAGAACTTTTCTTTAGAGTACTAGGGCTTTAAATGAAAACAGTAAATTTCCCTCTTCTGCAATAACCTGAAACCCTCAAACCATTTATATAGCAGAATCCAGAAGTTATAGGACAGTTTACAATGAAGCTTTTTTAAAAGCAATCAAATGTATCAGTCAAAAGCTTCTAAATGCTAGGACTTGAAGCCACATTAAACAAAGAATGAAGAGGCAGGGAGTTGACAGGGCAAAGAATAGAAAGGGCTAGGTTCCTTGCTGCTCACTATCCCTTGGCTGGGACTGGCCACCCAGCTGCCTTTCTTTTTCCATTTCAACTAGGAATAATAAAATGGAATCTGTCTTGCCAGGTCTTGGCAGTTTTGGAGGGTTGCAGGGATGTTGCTGTACAGTAATAGATGTAAACATTATGGGCTGAGAAGATTCTGGGTGTTGTTTTATTTGAGCTTAGTGAATGACTGTATGCATATATAACAAAATATTTGTCAATATCTAAGGTGAATGTTGTTGGTTTCTTTCTAGTGGCTTTATTATTATTTTAGTCACTAAATTATATTTGAGTATAAGCTAGTCATAAAATGTTGAGATATAAGGCAAAAGTAAAACCTTTCTTATACCCCAACTCTTACCCTATTGTTCTCTCTTTCTTAGGTTAATCATTGTTATACTTGTGAGTCTAACATCAGTGTGTATATCAATAGTATAACAAAGGTGTGTATCCTAGAACTTTCCATTTCCACACTTTGAAAATACATGCAAACATAGGTACATAGAGTTTTACATAAATACACAAATGGTGCCTATTATTTTGGGTTCCCATACAATTTGTAGACAGTTTCTTCAAAGATCAGTGAAATATTTTCCAAATGTCCAAATTGAAGTATTAACAGAAGTTTTTTTTTTTTAAATAACTGCGGATACTCTGCAAATTTCATGCAGATAAATAGTTTTACTTCTATTACTTACTTGGAACATATTTTATTTTCTGGTATTGTATGCATTTCTGTGAGAGTTCTTTAAAACCTTTCAGAGCAAGGCTTGAAATACATTAAAAAAAAAACAACTTAGATGTTGGTTGTTTCTGACTCCCTTCATTTTGCTTGATTGCTTTGCTTTTTTAAAACAAACTCTTGAGCTGATAGCAGCAAATGACTTCTCCCTCCCCCTGCCTTTAATATTTTCCAGGGTCATTCCAAGTTCAGTGACTTTTACCTCAGATAACCCCTTTCTTACACACAAATCCAAATCTACCTTTAAATTCCTCTAACATTCTTTCATAGTTACCTCAGGGAAATCTTCATTCTTTACTGCCTCCCCAGTTCACTCACTTGCCTAAAAATCATGACCCCATACCCAGCTTCTGCTAGTGATAAATCTGTATCAATGAAAAATCCCATTCGCTAATTTACTTGTGCTAATATATTTTCCCCATGCCAAACTTTACCACACACCATAGGCCATCTGCTGATGCTAGGGGCTTGACCCAGTTTAGGGAATTATGGAAGGACTTCTCTGAGGAAGTGCTTGAGGAAGAGGTGGTAACTAGGTGAGCAGTGTGTGTGTGTGTGTGTCTGTGTGTGTGTGTGTGTGTGTGTGTGTGTGTAATAGGACTAGGAGGAGAGGTCTGATCAGATTTGTATCTTGAAACAATAATTCTGACTTTAGTGCAGAAAACAAGCTGGAGGGGGATGACCATGGTGCAGGGACAGCAACTTCAAAAGTCAAGTGAAAATAGATCATAATTTATGAGAATTAATAGCCTGTGAAAATCTTTTCTGTTATATTAAATAATTTATTTATATATAACTTTCATATCTTTGTAATCCCCAGGGTTTGCCTACCACCTTCCCTCCTGACCATTCCCACCCTCTCACGTTGCCCAACCCCCCTCAGTTCTGTACCTCAGTTTGGTTGTTAGCTTGTTTTGATTTTTCCTCATGGCTTTTTTTTTTATTTTCCCTATGTCCCATATATTATGGAAATCATTTGGTTTCTGTCTTTTTCTTTCTGACTTGTTTCTGCTAATATGGTTTCTTCTAAGTATATCCATGTTATCATAAAATCGTCAAACTTGTCATTTTTAATTGATACTCCATTGTGTGTATGTACCACATCTTTTTCAGCCAGTCATCTGTTCTGGGAGATTTGGGTGCCTGTGATAATTTTAAAAAAAACGGCACAGCTATTCTCTTTAAATCTTAAACAGTGTTTATCACCTCACACTCTGATAATTAAATTCATTTCAAAGAGTTAAGTATTGTTTAAAGAAAAAATCTGAAGAAACTCTTCCCAGTGGTTTTGATTCAGATGACAGCCAGAATATTTCCACTGTTTTTAGTGTGAATCTGTATGGGTCCTGCTGTGACTCCTCTGTAGAGTTTGGAAGAGATGAAGGCCCTAAGGAGGTAAGGCAGGGCCCAGGGTCAAGAGGGCTTCTCAGACCACCAAGAGCCACTCTTAAGGCTTATGGATTATTGTACATAGTAGCTTCAGCCTAAATTTTATTCTCTAATTAAGACTAGCCATATCTGTGGTAGGGAAGACTACCCTGCCCGGGATGTGACCTTCATATTTAAGTTCCCAAAACTTGATTTCTGTCCCTACTGTTTTAGTTTTTTCTCAATTCCATTTGACATCACTTATTCAGCCGGGCATGGTGGCCCATACCTGTAAATAGCAGCCTAGGAGGCCGCGGCCAGGACCAGGGATCATGGTTCGAGTCCTGCCGGGGGCACGTAGTGAGACCTAGTTCCAAAAAATATATAGTTGGGCATGGTGGTGCATGCCTGTAATCCCAGCTACCTGGAAAGCTGAAGCTGGGGATTGCTTGAGTCTGTGGTGCCCTGGGCAACGTGAGCCTGCAGTTTCACAGGCAAAAATAGCGAGATCTAGTCTCAAAAAAACAAAACAAAACAAACAAACAAACAAACAAATGAAATCACTATTTCACAATCCAGTTTTTAATGTGATCATACTTATCAATAAATACTCTGGAACCATTTGTTGAAGAGGCAGTAATAAAAAACAAACAGTAAGCAACATGAGCTAGAAACCCCACAACTGCAGTGGCAATATCAGAGGCATAAAAAATCTGGAACATATTTTTATTCTTGCCCTCCATACAAGGCTTAACAGAGCAATATTAACTAGTATGAAGTCAGATTCATGCAGACAGAGCTGCTACTGCCACTTAAAGGTCTTCTCTGAGAAAGAGATTCTGTCTTCTGAAAATTTAGTGATTTTGATTTAATACAATTTAAAATATTGAAAAATAAACCCTATTGAATACTGAGAAAGATACTGATCAGATGATGTTGTTAACAGAAATCTTTGTTCACTTTTGTTTCAGGGAAGACTGATTTCTATTTTAGTTTATCTTTAAATTGTGGTTTGATGCATTTCTATGTTTCAGTCTCCAATTTTTTTTTCTCTGCTGTGTTATTTCTGGACCTCACTTTCTAGGCTGCTTGAATAATTTCTGATGGGTTGTTTGAAAAAGCAATTTCAAAGAAAAATGAAAGAAAGTTTTCAGGTTGGTGAATGATTCTGCTTGGAAAAGCATTCTCTATTGTGATGAGAGAATATTAAGGAAAAGTGAAAAACTGAGGAAGATAAAATAAAAACAAGATACAATGAGTAAACAATAGTTTCATTTACAAGGAGAAATGGGATAAATTTATGTGCTTTCTGTATATGCAAACAGTTGGGAATTTACCCTCTTTCTTAGTCTTCTCTACTACAGATATGGCTAGTGTTAAGTAGAGAATAAAATTTAGACTGAAGGTATTACATTCAATAATTCATAATCTGAATTATTCAAAGTAAGAAACGGAAATGGAAAATGGTGGGGTAACCAGCATTGATTGACTTTGGACATTTAGGTTGGTAAATGACTATATATACTTATTGATGTATATATGTGTATATATATAATCATCTATCATTTCACTGTATAGTTATATATGCATATAAAGTCATCTCTATTTCTATATCTATGTTTCTATCACATAGTTAGCATTCAGTGGATGAATGTTTTAGTTATTATTGTGGTCCTTAAGGTAAGATTGCCTTAGAGTTGTGGTGGTGGGCTGAATAATAATACTGCAAAGAGATCCTCATCCTTAGAGGCTGCATTATCTTATACAGCTTTGCAGATGGAGCAATTTAAGGATTTTGAGGTGGGGTCAATATCCTGGGCTACCAAGTGGACTCCATGTGAACAGGGGTTTTAGAGAATAGATGTAGTGGATGTTGAGAGAACGCAATGTGATGACAGAAGCAGAGGGACAGAGAGCAAGGGATTTGACGATACTAGCTTTAAAGATGGAGGAAAGGGAGCAAGAAACAAGAAATGGAGGCCTACTTTGAAAGCTTGAAAGGGCAATGATTCTTTTTGGGAGAGAATGCAGAAGGAATGTAGCCCAATGGTTGCATTTTACTTGTGTGACCTCCAGAAATGTAAGATAATAAAGTGTTATTTTAAGCCTCCAAACTTGTGGTATTTTGTTATAGCAGCAATAGGAACCTAATACAGTTGTGGTTGGAAAAGACGTGGTGGAGCTTCCCCCACCCCTCTCTGGATGGTCCATCTGTGATGAGCTATAACCACAGCTCTACAGGAGCTGGAGTTTTAAAGGGAGACCTGAAAAGGCTGTTGCTGGAGACTTTCAGGCAGGTTCTGTGTCCTCTATGTCATCAACAAGCCAACTGAACCTGGCTCTACAACTCCTTTGAGCAGACCTGGCATTTGGTGGGCATTTGGGAGAGCCTAGGAAAAGAGAGAGAAGCAGAGGCTCACCATACACATTTTGAGTATTGAATTTTTGACTGTGGTTTTCCTGAAAGGCTCTTAGATAGTTTCCAGAGCACTCTTTTCACATTATTTGGCAGAGCTGTCATGATCCAAGGACTGTAACCAGCAAGCCCATCCTCTAGGTTTTCTTATGAACTGCTCTGCAGGTGTAGCATAGGGACCTTGGTTTGAGAGACCTGCTTCTTTCTAGTACTCAGAAAGTATTTGTCCCTTTTCTGTTTATCCTCGAGATGAAAGTCTCCAAAGAGTGTTTGCCTGAAATTTTGTAGAACTGTTATTTATATCTGCTAAAGTATCACCTTAAGGACCAAAGACAAACAAACAAACAAACAAAAAAACTAGCACCCCCCCCCAATAATGATACAACCATCATGGTCAAATACAGTCCATTATCCTATTCTGTAATTTCTCACTCACTCTTCTTAGTTCCTATATACCGCCCTAGTCAATGCTGTAGTAAAGCACTTATTCCAACATTTTGGAATCATTTGACCCCATTGCCCAAACTTTATTTACATCTTTCAGTGCTAGAATTATGTCTGATTAGTATCTGCAGAGATTAGCATGGTGCCTAGAGCATAATCAGTTAATAATAATATTTGTTGGATTAACAGATTTTACTTATGTAATTATTTGAATAGTTGATACTGTGAGATATAGTTGCTTATTCAAAAGTTAAGCATAATTTACATATGCTCTATCACAGAAAGTTAATAATTCAGTTTAATGATCTTGGTACTTTAATACATTATAATGATTGAATACAATAAATTAGGTAATTCTTGTTCATGTATTATGTCTATTTTTGGACCTCATACAAGTGAAATCATATACTTAAAAATTTTTGTCTAGCTTTTTTCACTTAACATGACTCAAAGTCTTACAATTCATTCATATTATTGCATCATCAGTATTTTTTTCTTTTTTATTTCTGGTTAGTATTCTAGTTTATGAATATACCACAATATGTTTATCAATTTTCCTTTTGATTAACATTTAGACTGTTTCAATTTGGAGCCATTATGAATGAAGCAGCTCTGATTCTTATATAAGTCTCTGTGGACATATGTTTTCATTTCTTTTGAGAAATATTGAGCGTGGAATTGCCGAGTTATACAATATATAGAGAAGTTAAGAGCTTGAAAAACTGGTTTTCCTAAGAGGTTGCACTATTCTGCAATCCTACTAGTTATGTTTGAGTATTCTATTTTCTCTAGATTCTCATTAACTTTTGTATTGTATCACTTTATATTTTAGCCATATTAATGTGTGTAAGATTAATATCTCAGGGTGGTTTTTCTTTGTGTATCTGTGATAACTAATGATGTTGA
Organism: Uropsilus gracilis; assembly: GCA_004024945.1. Classification (NCBI taxonomy): domain Eukaryota; kingdom Metazoa; phylum Chordata; class Mammalia; order Eulipotyphla; family Talpidae; genus Uropsilus; species Uropsilus gracilis. Next base: position 69,606 of record PVHY01000980.1, on the reverse strand, counting down.
AAACATTTCCACATGATTGTTGGCTGTGCTTATATTTCCTTTTATGAAATGGTCACTCCAATTCTTTGCCCATTAAAAAAATACATTGTTTGGAAAAATTCTTTACATATAGTGGCTACAAACTGTTGGCCAAATAAACTTACTGGCTTACCTGTTTCTTTTCCTAATGGGTCAACCATTACATTCCATTGAAACCTTCAGGTGATTGGCAAAAACCCAGTAACTTTAGGGAGAGCAATGCTTTACTCTGTCTACCAATTGAAATGTTACACTTGACCCTAAATACTCAGAAAAATGTTTGACAAATTTTCTGGGCACTCTGAGGCTCTCTTAGGTTGACACATAAAATGAACTACCACAACCACAGACGAGCCATTTGTCAGTATTTCATCTCTCTGCCTCCTTTTTGCCACAATGATCAGTTTAGCTCCCATGACACCTTCTCTCAGGTCTCTTGGTGATTTTGCTACCCCTTGTTAGTAATTAAGTCTAGGGTTCAAATTGTGTATAATATCCAAAGCACCACTTAAATGAATGACTACATGGCCTTCCATTGCCAGTGACTGACTCAGGTGTGAACCCTTATTGCACGAACCCCCAAGGCCAAACTGGGGCCTATGAACTTGCCAGGGAAGCCCCCACACTGTGAAGCACCAAAGATGAAGGTGCCTCACAGCTTACCAAGGATAACCTCCAATTTGTGAACCTTCAAAGGTGTAATGGAGTCCCTCAAAATGCCCTAGGGAGCCCCATTCTGTGAAGCCCCAAAGTCAAAGTAGGGTCCCCCACTTTTCCATAGGATCCTGAGGGGAGCCAGTGAGCCCTCAACTGGCCAAAGTGGAGTCTCCCATCCTGCCCAGGGGAGCCCTACTCATGCCAGAGTGGGTTCACAGAGGCCAGGGTCTGCCAGGTATTACCTTTATGTTCCTTCATACCGTTGAGCTAGATGGATTCAGTTTGCCCCCAGTAGCTGGCTAGTCTCATGACCAACTCAGCTCACCTGTTCAATAGCAACCTGTTAGAAAAGTACTTGGGATTGTTGGGCATGAGTGTTCTTATAATTTGAACCCTACTTGGCCATTGTGAGTTCTCCTTCCTAGAAAAACTCCCTTAGGTTCTTGTTCTTGCTGGGAATGCTTAACACATGATGGACTATCTGTTGTCCATCTGTTGCTTTGTTATAATTCCAAAGCTTTTCCTCAACAGGTTTTATGGATTTTAGGTACTTTTAGATATCACCCTCATGCCCCATTCCCACATGCTTATGCTGTCTCATGCTATCTTCTGTATCCTGTATATTTCCTTCAAGAATTACTGATATTTTCCCTTCTGGTTACTTGTATCCTCTTTTTTCTTCAGTTTTTCTCCCATTTGTCTGTTCTCACTTTCTACCTTGGTGTGTGCTTAGTTTGGGAAATGTGAACTTTTTCTTACCACTTTTCTTTCACTCTTTATGCTAGCCCATCCCAAATATTGTGAGACAACCCAGAAAATGACAAAACTCCCTCTTAGTGGAGTATATCATGGCAGCATTCCCTTGGGATTATTGAAAGAAGATTTCATTGTGCTTATTGATGCGTACATTAAGCTTTGACCATAGTCTCGTGTGATTGGTGTGCCCTGCTAGGAAAGTCTATACTGCCTTATAATTGTGGACATTCAAGGCAAATGCATTGGGATGAAATATTAAACAACTTTTTACAATGCTTTGCAGAAATAAGGTGATATTTGAGTAGCTCAGCCAGTTCCAGAATTTTAGGACACACTTGGTAGAGAGAGTTATGCATGATCTTCATCAGGAGAGAACATCTATACCCACAACTTGTGTTCCATGCTGGGGACTCTTTGCTAGTGAAACAATCTAGCCCCTCCTCTTTGGCACACACAGAAGTAGCTGGGCAGATGTGTCATGGATGCCTCTGGGTTCTCATTTTGGAGCTGTCTCCCTGCGGAATTTTCTTATTGCTGTCTTAGTTCTAGAACAGGGAGGCTAGGTCAGGCTCTGGTCCTGTGTGGAGGTAGCCATTGTCCAGGGCAGCTTGTCACCTCATATCTGTGACCCTTGGGTAGGTCTGTCTAATTCATGTTAAGTAGCTCAGTTAGCAAGCTCTTGCTTTGTGCCTAAATCACATTTTCCAAATAACATTATCACTGGGAATGCTGGTATTTCGGTATTTCCTATTTGATTCCTGTATCTAGTCTACCATTGATTCTGAGCTCAGGAAAGGATAAAATAATATCTATTGACTCATATCTAAATACCGAAATGCCATTAGGCTCAAGTCCAGTAAGATTACGGGAATGATGGTCAGACTGGACTTGAACCTTCTTCTTGACCACCCCTGGGAGGAATTCTTCCACCACCACTCCCAATACTTTTCAGCTAACATTTCTTGCCTGAAGGGGGCTAACCCCACCAACACCTGCAAGGAGGACAGCCAGGACACCTTCTTAGCTTGTGACGTTGAAAACTTGCTTAACTGGAATATTTTCAGTTTAATGGTTCCTGGGTTATTAACACTCAATTCATTTTGTTTTTGCTGCTGTTTGCATAGAGGAAAGAAAGTCAAGGTGTACTATTACTGATCAGTGATTTCCTAGTAAATCATGATAACTCTCATAATTCATCTTATTTATAATAGGTAAGAAACTCTGAAAAGCTGGATGTTTGTAATAAAATTTTTCATTCTACAAATTTTTATTATGTGCCTGTGTGTGTCAGGCACTTTTCTAGAACTAGGGCTTTACTGATGAGCAAGACCAGATAAAAACTGACTAATGAAAATTTACTCTAGATAGGAGACTGACCTTAGCTGCCCAAGAATGAATATGGAAATGTCTTTCACTTCTTGATGTCTCTGGACACACTGAACTAATTTGTTATTCTGTGCATCTTACAAAAGGCCCTAATGACCATTTACTCTGTTGCCATTATAGAAATTAAGTGCCACACCCTTACACCTTTGTTCTGTGGAAGAATTGGGCCACATTTTGAAGTATTCCATTGTTACTCTTTATCATGGAGGTTCAAATATGCAACAGGAAACAACACATCTTAGTCTAAGATATTAACAAATGCAAAACTATTATTTTATATACAACTATGATAGTAAAAACTTATCAAGATGACAATTCAATAAATTGAAGACATAGCCTAATATCATAGATATTGAAATGTGAAAAAAGTTATTGAGAATCTACAGTGTGGTCTGGTCCAAAATTATTAGCATCACCTGGGAACTTGTTAGGATCTATAAATTTTCCAGTTTTATCCCAGACCATGGGGGGGTGGGACCCACACAATATAGGTTTAATATATCCTCCAAGTGATTTTGATGCATGATGGCATCTCTGGACCACTGAAATAGTGCCTGTTAGCACCACTGAAATCTGATATTTTCAGACATGGGTTCTGAGGCCCAGATGCATCAGTAAGCACATCTGCAGAATGGAGTTTTTCAACCCAGACAGGAGTTTCCAGCCTAGAAGCAGCTTCACACTGAAAGAACTGAAAACCAGACCCCGTACAGTGGAAGCTACCCCTGGGGAATCCTCAGAAGGCCTGGGAAGAACAGCAGAGAGAACTGTCACAGCTGCCTTGGGTATTGGTGAGGCCTTTGTGATGAAGGTGGCAATGGTAGCTGGACTTGAGGGATTTAATTTTTCAGAATGCAGACAAATGAGAAACAATATTCCACACAGGCCTTTTCTTCCCATCACCCTTCATCTTGTGTGTATTTCTGAAAAATCTAAAATTTACTGAGAAAGGCAGATGAGGAGGTGGTAAATGGGATGAGGGGCATGCCAGGACTCTCACTGCAATCTCTAGAGAACTGTTCAGCGCTTGCTCTGATGCCAACAAAAATTCCAGTGGGTACTGGGGTAGCAGGCAAGCCAGAACAATTTCATCTATTAGCCTGATGAAAATATTGTGAATGAGAAAGTGGACAGTGTCCCAGAGCCAATGGTTTTAAGGAAACCCTAACAGAGTATGGGAATCAGGTGGCCAAGGGTCTTGGTGTTTGTGTATTTTGAATCCAGGCAGTGACTCCCCTTCACTGTCATGGAGGATCTGAAGCTGATGTCATTTACGGTGTACGCAACGAAGTTTGGGCACATTGCATTTAGAAACACAGAACATTTGAGCTTACAAGATATGCTTACAGCAGCAAGGATAAAGTGAAAAGGGTTTTTAACACCTCAGCATTGATTTAATGAACAACAATTAAATGAATTTAATTCTTTACCTTTTTATCAGGGGCAGAGGATGGGATCCTGTGGTTCTGTTGCTCCCACATCCTTTTGGAGGAGGGGTACAGCCCTCGCATTTACTGGAGACAGCATATAAGGCAAGTGTTCACTGGGGAGTGTTTCAACCCTTCTCTTCCACAAGAGGAGGAGTTGTGGCTACAAGGACAACAAAAGGTGTGTGGAGATGGAACTATTGCCAGGGGTCCCTAGAATAGTCACATCTCCACATCTGTTTCCAACTCCTTCGTTTTGGAGACAAAGTGAGAGCAAAATTCTGACCAAGGGGAGTAAGGGAATCCTTACCAAGTCCTCTGGATGCTCCCTTTAGCTGTACACACTCGTTCCATTTTGGTTGGATATTAGCCTCTGACTCTCCACATCTCCCTCTTTCACCAGAGCAGTGGCTCATGTGACATACTTACCTGACAGGACACAGAAGACAGAAGTTGGCTCTCAGCAACTTTGAGACTTTTTGAAACAGTAGTTCCATCATCCACTCATAGGTTAGTCCTCCTGGCACAGTGATGGGAGGTAGTCAGCCTCTCCTATCCACTCTTCCACTCTCCCCACCCCCCCCCAATGCTAAAGCATCCTTATGCTAGATATAACAGAGTCACAATGCCCCAAAGAAGAATCAGTCAGCTGGAACAAGACCATGTTTTGAAAAGCTGTGGATTCTGCTTTTCTGCTTCTGGTATCATGATCAGCTCACGATGAATAAACTCCAAAGGCTTAAATAGGACATCAATAGAAGTGTTTGAATTGCATATGTCATTTCACATGAATAGGATACAATCTGAGACACCCACAGTACTTGCTGCTACCTGTTAGAATGTAGTGGTAAGAGAACATCAGTTTTTAAGACAGGCATGCTAGTTTTACTTTGCAGGGAAGCAGATACTATCAGGGCATTCTCTTTGAGGGTCTATTGCAGTAGGTCTTTCTTCATAAATCAATACAAGGGAGTCCGAACACAGGGCGTCAGAGCAAAGGAGGCCATCAGTGCCCATATCAGGGACACAGGCAAGACCATCACTGACAAGCTATCAGTCACAGATCCCTGTTTGTGTGAAAATGTTGTCAGGTGGTTGCTCTGTGAAAAAATCCTTAAGCAAATGATGCTTTCAGAAAAACACAAAGAAAGTTAACCAATTGACCACTGTGACCAGGAGGTGAGGGTAGATTCTTGCAGTATAACAACAAATGCAAAATTTCCAGAATACTCATCTGTTTTGCATGTGTAAAGCTGGCATCTGAGCGTGCCATTTGGCACAAAATTGCACAGTATTAACATTTTCATATGGATCATGAGAGTATATGAAAAACTAATTGCAACATGAGAAACCAATATTGGCTTTGGCTAGCAGACCATTAATTCTTCATTATAGGAGTGACAGCTGTGCTGAGATGGTGCTTTGTTTCTTACTAAGGGAGGATCACTACCATGCATTTTTCTGTGCACACAGGCATAATTCTGATGAGATTTATCTTTTAAAATGCAAAACTTGTCATATCCTTGAACCACCTTTGGTTTGTTTTCCAGGTCCATATCTGGGTCACTGAGGACTCTGAGCTAATACATTTTGTTTTTCAGGTGAAAGCCTAGAGATGAAGATGCAAGGAAATACACAGAAATAAATCAAACCATGTGCTTCTTTGGGGCATCTGATTTGGCCTACAAGTGTGGACTCAAAAATAACTGGATGCTTAATTACACATCTAAATTTAGCCCATGAATTTGCATATGTAAGTAATCAGGGAAGCATTTTCTCAGAAATGTGTTCCATTTCCTCTGTTTGCTCTAAATCAAATTACTGAACAGCAGATCAGATTCTTAAGTACTTTAAAAATTTTTTCTAGAGCCTTACCAATTTAGCCCATGATACTATGGGGCTATATGGGCTAGCTAGGTTAGACATGAGAGCTCTTTTTAAGTAGTTGCCCATGAGAGTCAATGACATGGACTAAGGCAGGTCAAGTGAGTTACGATATGAATCCTTTTACCTCACTTTTCACCACAATGGGAACCAGATCTCATCTGTCATCCATACTGATTTTTCTCTCCTTTTGGTATCTGTAGTGAGATTATTCAGTAGGAAACTGGAGGGGTTTTATGAAGTCTCAGGGACAGAGACTGCTATAGTCTTCATTTATCATGCAAATGTTTTCAAGTGCCTTGAATATACCATATTGTAAGTACAAATATGAAAAAATGTAGTCCCTGCTTTTAAGAGGATGAGAGTCTAGAGGGAGTCTTCACACAAATGTGACAATATACTATGAGAGACGATATTAATGCAGGCAGGGCAGATAGAACCATGGGTCTTAAATCCTCACTTCCCTGTAGTCTGACTACTATCTAGCCACTCTTTCCATGATTTCATAGTAGGTGGAGGGTATTTCTCTGGCTTTTGACTCTGGAATTGGTCATATGTCTTGCTTGGGACAATGGGATATAAACTGAGACTTGAAGAAGACTTGCTTGGTTGAATTTCGTATTTATGCAACACCATGAGAAAAAGATGTGCTGATGAACCTTACTCTCAGATGTAACATGAAACAAAGTTTGTCCTAGCCAACCGGCAGATGAATGAGTCAGAAACAAATGCCTTTGTTGTGTTCCACTGAAATTTTGTGACTGTATGTGCAGCAAAAACTGACATAGACAACAGGCCTAGTGTAGACAAATCTATAAGAGGCTCCAAATCCAGTCTTAACCATCCTTAGGAAGCTTCTGTAAGCTTGGAAGATGGTAGTGATTAGGCTGAGATCTGAAGGATCAGTGGTCTTGAGTGCTTGTGTGGGATGAGTGGAGTAGCTTGTGGAAGGAGGTGGAAGGAAGGCAAGCAGAAGGAATGGAAGTAAAAGAGAACATGGCTTATTCTCTGAGCTACAAGATCTCTATCTTGATTCTAGTGGGTGGAAAAGCCAACAACCTTGCGTGGGGCCACTGTCCTGGAGAGATGAATTCTGAGCTCTACTTAGGCTTCTCTCACTGAAGATGTCTTTGCTGGGTTTTTCTTATAGAGAAAGGCTATGATGCAAATTTTCATGCTGTATTTCATCTATATTAATTTCCTCTTTATCCATTTTGAAAATAAGGGTCATATTGATGAGGGGTCTGATTGAAGAGTAAAGTCCAGTGGGTTTGATACATATACTCCTGGAATATTGTATATATGATATTATTCTGTCATGTACAGGATTCTGACAGTATTTTTGGATAAAGCCTTCTATTTATCAGATTTGCTTATTGAGTTTTTTTAAAACAAATCTAGCTATTTATTTTTTTCTTGGTTTGTTTTATTTTATTTTATTTTTTATTAAATTGCACATATATATCTGTGTGTATATATATACACACATGCATATATATCTGTATCTATTGCAGCAATGTCTACCCCGAGGTTCTCCGATCACCTTATCATCTGTGAACAATCTCAGTCTTTTGTGCCCTTTCCCTCCCCCATTTTCTCCTTTCTTTCCCCCTCTCACTCTATGTTTCAGTTCTATATTTTTGGCAGTTTTATATATTTTTTTATAAATTTTATTATTATTATTTTTATGTCACATCAATTTAATCTCCATTTAATTTCCTGGAGTCACCCACCACCTCCCCTCTCTGACCATTCCAGCTGGTTCCCACACTCCCATTGTGTATTTTCGTTTGGTTGTCCATATATTAGTGAAACCATTTGGATTCTGTCTTTTTCTTTCCGACTCATTTCTGCTAGTATGTTTTCTTCTAGGTACATCCAAGTTTCAATAAATTCATCAAATTTGTCATTTTTAATTGATGAGTAATACTCCACTGGGTATATATACCACATCTTCTTCAACCATTCATCTGTTTTGGGACATTTGGGTTGCTTCCATGTCTTTGCTATTATAAACAGTGCTGCAATGAACATCTGAGCAAATCAAAACCACAATGAGATACCACCTTACACCAGTAAGAATGGCCCACATCAAAAAAACAAGCAACAATAAGTGCTGGTGTGGATGAGGAGAGAAAGGAACACTCTTACACTGCTGGTGGGAATGTAAACTGGTCCAGCCACTATGGAAAGCAGTGTGGAGAATGCTCAAATTAATGAAAATGGAACTACCATTTGACCCAGCAATCGCTCTTTTGGGAATCTACCCAAAGATGTAGCTATTTAAAGACTTTTTTTTTAAAGTTTCTAAAATATCTATTCCAAATTCATAGAACTGGTAGAGAATTTAGGTTTTCTAATACAACTTTCCTGGAGAGCACCAGAGAGGGGAAGGAACAACTAAAAGATCACATAGGAAATTCTTGCCAGGGCAGTAAGTAGCAAAGTTTTTAAGTTTAGCCTGTTCTTCCCTCCCTCCTTTCCTCCTTTTTCCCACAGTGCTGAATGGTATCTAGACTGTTTTTCTTTTGTTTCTATTCACACTAGAAATTCCATTTTTCCTATTGGGCCAGAGACATAATCAAACCAGACCAAGTTCCTGCTCTTATGGGAATACAGCATACACTGAGGGCCAAGTGCCCCCCCCCTCGGTAACTCTGTCTCTTCTCTATTTTACACTAGTATATCTCTATTTTAACCTAGTATTCTAAATATTAGTAAAATTTTTTTCCTTCAATCAAGAGATAATGGCCCATGTTAATTTCAATAATGGCCCATGTTAATTTCAAAGGAAAGGGGCTTTTGTTGGGTTCAAATGACAATCTATTTTTTTTTAAAAGAAGATTAATGTATATGGTTTCCCAGGACTCAGTATTTTCTTTGAATAGTGCGATGTTAAAGAAGCATTATAGAGTTAGCAGGATTAAATCACTTCACATGTGTATGTCTATACTCTATCTGAAACTTATACTCACATTAAATGATAGTAATAAGACCCATTTCCATCTAGGCATATATTGAAATTGACTGGTCCGACTCACAAGCACAACATTAACACATAGTTAAGAATATGTGCTTTTCCTTCTTTCCTTTTGACAATTTAACTTCATATGAAATTTGAATGACATCTTGACTATATACTCCTTAAAATGAGAGTTAAAAACTCAAAATTCAGAAGTTTCTTTTTATTTTAACAAGTATAAAATTGTCAAGATGATTTTAAAAGCTCAGTTGTTTGAAGGCTGGAGACCTTAGAATCAGTTAATTAAATGGAGAAACCATGCAGTTATTTGCCAAGGAGATTTTCCCATTGAAAGTATCTCAGAATAAGAAACTATCCAGATGATATAACTGGGAAGTTAAAATTAACAGCCAGAAAAACAACTGGCTTTGCTTTGATCATTTCTCTTAAAAGAAATTTGGCTTCTGAATCTGGTTTCTTGTCCCTGTTTTTCCACAATTAGATTTGTGACCTTGGGCAAATCACGTAAACCTCTGTGGTCTCACACTCCTCATTTGTGTGATTAAAAGACTGAACCAAGTTAGCTTGAAGTTTCTGTGTCTAGCACTGAAAGTTAATATTCTGAGAATGGTTGACTGTCATTTATTCCCTAAATCTACTTAGATAAGAACCACAGTGAAGAGAAGTTTGAAACTGCAGCAAGTTGCACCCATGTTGAATATAAAGAACTTTACTATAGAAATATTGACTATGAGATCACATCTTACAGTAACTTGACTGTTCTTAGAAAATGAATGAAAGATAATACAAGAATGAATGAATTATAATATAAGAATGAATGGCCATTTTTAAGAATGAGTCCATAATAAGGAGCCTGATTTGGTTTATATATACCTAGTTTTCCAGAGTCTACAAATGGTCACAAAGGAGGCAGATTATTCTGGAAACAAAGGCCAACTTTACTGTGACTGTTCAACCTAGCATTTTTATTAGGATGCTGAGGTGACTAGTAACTACTACCAAATTAACTGGATTTCAGTAATACTTTTTGCTTTAAAGGTTCAAAGCTATCTCATGGAACTCAAGAATAGAGATATAGCTGGGCATCAGGATAGCTCTGCAGCCTGGGACAAAGAAATTGTCTGCAATCTTGGTTGAGATCCTCTGTCTTTTACTGTTACTTCAATCAAATTATTTCTTACATTCTTTATTACCCTGGGCAGAATATACCATCCTAGATAGGAGATTTCACCTCCCCCAATTACTATCCAATGCACCCACACACCCTATCCCTAAGACTGAAGTTTATCTTGTTTTCAAATAAGGAAACACCCAGATTCATTACAAGTGTGATTTCAAATTCCAAATTTATGAAACACAGTTGGATCACTCTGATTGGCTGAGTATGGCCAAGCCATCCTCCCTGACCAACTGTGGCCAAAGCGGCAGGTTTTATGTTGCGGTGCAGCAGGATTTTCTGCTTGGCACTGCACAGGGGGCACTTTTTGCATCATGTTTTTTTTGCGCATGATAACCAGTGGAGGGTGCAATAGAATGTCTATTGTTGCCTGGAGGTAATTCTCTGAGAAGAGACCATTGGCAGCTATCACCAAAAGACATTTACTATGCCCAACTCTCTGCCGTTGCTGGAGAATCAACTTCTTCCCCAATATAATTCTCTCCCACTTACCACACCTAAGTAAGGTTCTTCCACTTGGGGCCAGAAATCTCATCAGCCTATGGATCCATATTACACATCAGATTCCTTCCAGTCTTATTTCCTTGTGTCTGACATGAACTTCTGGTGATAAACAGGTGATAAATCTTCTGGGCTTCTCTGAAAGTTCTCTGATGTCACAGGCTCTGCAGATCTGCAAATACGGCCCTGTTCTCACCTCCTCTTTTGTTAAAGGCAAGGACTCCAAGTAGGCAATCTTCAAGATACCATCTTTCAACATTTTCTTAGCTTCACCTGTATAATAAGCCCCAAACCCACTCTGTGCTAAGAACAAACAGTAACACCAATCATGTATTTCTCCTTCAAAATACTCAAGTCCACTGGATGTGAACAAGTTTTACACATTTGATTTATTTTCTTTGATTCAGAACTTCTTCATGCAGATATATAGACACTGGACATGATGATCAATTTAGCTCTAATTCTACCTTATTTAACTTGGCTATTCCAGACCTGAGCCTTCACTCAAGTGACTACAGTTACAGTATCAAATCTTTGAAAAGCTACACTGCTTTGTTCGGTGCTTGGCATGCAGTGCATGTAAAATGGCTTGGATCCGATATTTCCTTTCCTCTAAGTAAGAACACATCTCTTGAAAAGGTTTGATGCAGTCTTGCCAAAGAAGGAAGCAGGAAACTCAAGCCAGTCTGGAGTTTCGTGAGCCATGGAAAACTGGCTAAATTCACCATGAAAATAATTTGGAAACATGAAGTCAGTATAGAGCAGCTTCTTCCTAGCCCAATTCTTCATTCGGGAATGCTATGCATCAATGCATATTTGCTAAAATATGACAATTATGTTGAAATGTTGTTAATTTGTATGAACCTAGTTTATAATTGTGACCATCTGAACAAATGCCATGAAGTTTTCCTTTGACCTGACTTTGAATAATGTTTGGAAGAAAATCCATGATACAAACAAATGGTAGGCTAAATTTATTCAGTGATTAAGACTTTCATTTGCATGTGACAAATGGGTATATTTTAAATGATTCTGTGCTTTCATCTAATTAACTAATTTAGCATTAACATGTTTAAAAACAATATGTGAAAACATACTAGATACAGAATTCATTCAAACAATTGTTCCTGATCTTTAACCTGAATGAGTGAAACTCACTGTGCAAAGGGGGGTGTCCATCTCATCCTGCAAAATCAGCTTACTCCTGGCAGATTCCAAAAGTGCACAAGCAGAAGATCTGTGTAGAACTGTTGATTTAGATTTAGTTAATCAGTTGATTTAGATTCATGTATTTCAGTTTTGTTCTTCCCCTTCTTCCCCCTCTTATTCTTCCTATATTCTTCCCCTTCTTCAAAGAGTGGGGATATTACAAGTAGATTTTTTTCCCAATGATTTGTTTTTGAAGTTTGAATTTTGAATGTCTTAGCATAAACATTAATAGAAATGGTGGGGAAAAGATTTAATTTTACACTACATGAGAGGCTAATTAAATTGAGAATGTTAACTATGTGCCAAGAACATTACACTCAATGCCAGTGATTTAAAGACCAATGAGACACAGTTAAGGAAAGACAAAGAAAGGGATAACTCAATGTAGGAGATTACAGTGATAAAGAATTAAAGTGCTATATAAAGTGCATGATAAAGTGCTATAAAGTGCATGATAATGGGAATCATTAGCCTGGAAGTTGAAAGAAGTTCAATGATAAAGTAACAAAAGAACCGAGTTTTCAATATTGGGTATTGGGCAGAAGTTCTTTTGGGTGGGAGGTAGAAAAGCAGAAAGGTAATTCCAAAAAGGGTTTGGAAACTCTGACCTATGAGAAGCTCAACAAAGGTTTTGATAGAGGCTTGGAACTGACTTGCCTGGAAGAGAGGGCAGGGGTGAGCTTCCTGGGTAGAATGGGACACTCCGTGGTAAGTCTTCTATATCATGAAGAGGAAGTGGGTTTTTTTTTTTCCTGTCATCAGTGTCTGTAGGATTTTTTTGCTTTAAATAGAATATTCCCTTCAATATGATCTTTTATCCCAGCTTCAAATACAAAAGAGATAGATGAGGAGCAGCAACTCTGAAGCAAAGGGAGGAAGTGCTAGGGCTCCCCTTAACAGGCAGCCTATAAAACAACAGTGGAGACACCTAAACACAGAAATGATCCACTACCGTTAGTATTTCTGAAGGATCCATCTGGGACACTGCCGGGAATAAAGAGAGACAGGAAGCATAAAGTCCCATCAGGCCCTGTATCCACACACATGGTAGGAAAGGACCCGAGGAAGGCAGTGCACAGTGGAAAGCAATAGTCTAAGGTAGGATCATTGGTCATTGAAAGTGGGAGGAAAAGAGTGTACTTCAAGGTGACCCTGAAGTTTCCTTTTAGTAACTGTGAAGTAAGTAGCAACACTGGAATTTACAAATCCATCTGCTGAAAATAGTTCCTTCAGATTCTGAGTGATTTTGCTCTGATAGAAGACTGTAGTCAAGTTTGGCATGTGTTGGATTCCCATGAAGAAAGGAAACAGTGTGATGAGAAGATTCATTTTAAAGATTTTCCTGTTTGAGGATTTGGAAAGATTTTTCAGGGCAAGTTTTGCTCTGCATAGAAAGTAATGGTTGTTCAAACTACTCTGTACTGTCTCTTTGGTTACTCATGTCTCATCGATAGTAAGTAGGAGACTAAACTTTAAAAACATGAAGTGTGGGGTACCAAGTTCTCCTACAAATGGCCCTGAAGGAGTACATGAAAGATGTATATTACTATCCTAAAGAAAAAATATGAAACGCTTAAAAAATATGGAGGAAAACTTGGCAGTCTGAATTTTTACAGATTCCAAAATAAAGCTCTATGATGGAAATCAATTACTTAATTTTTATCAGTGAACTTCTGGAACTCACACTTAGAAGGAAGTGAGCGCATTTTAGTCCCAGAAATGAATGCTGTGTTAACCTTTGTCTCCCATTTCTTGTTTCCCATTTGTTGCAGGGTGCGCCCTCTGAGTTAGACCAAGAAAAAGTCACATAAGGCAGCGTTGTTTCTTCCTTGGAGGAAGTAATTTTGAAACTATCAAGAGGATATTCTAAGGAATTAACTCACTACTTTCTGTTAGCCCTCTGCTAGTTGGCCCGAATGCACGCCAACTTTGGGGTATCTTAGCGTGAACAAAAATGCTATTTTGGTCTGTTGTAAAGAACTGTGGAATGCAGATTTTGGACTGTTTCATCACACCCGTCAGCAACCACAAAACAAATGTTATTTCAGAATGAGGACTATGCATGTAGAAATACTAAAAATGAAATAAAATGAAGATTTTAGAGACATTTTTATAGTTTAACGAGTAGGCTCACTTTCAAAGCTTGGCCTGCCTCCCCCACCCCCACCCCCCTTTTAAACCAAATGCTCGTGCACAGTGCTGGGTGTTTGCTGAGTTTGATGAAGGCCAGGTGTAGAGGAGGAATTGAAGAATTTCACTGCTTCTCTCTCCAAACCAAGTTGGGAAGGGGAGGATAGAATAGTTTATAATGGCTAACACCAAATATCCTTTCTTAAGACAAAATAAAACTGTCTACCCAGAAGTTACCTAGAGAATTTCACAATTTCAAGACAATTATATTCCTTCCTTGAGAGTTACTCTGGGGAATATGGCCATTTTCAGAGGCAGAATTACAAATGCTTTTCACAGTGGTCACGCTGTCCTGAGAGGGAAAGAAGCTTAGAGAGTAACTGAAGTGGCCAGCTGACGCGCTTCTCTGACCCAGGATGTCCTGTGTGTATACTTAGACACCTAATCTTTGTGTCTTGCTCTGGTCTTTAAATAGGAAATTGTAGTCCAGAATCTAGAGTTTTTTTGTTCGTGGAATTAAATGTATGTACTATTCTGTGATTTATTCTAGATATTAAACTTTACCTCCATTTCACAAGACTCTTAGTTTTTAGGAGTTAGCTTTGCTTTAATTAAATGAGCAAATATAAATATTCTTATGGTAAAGCATATTGGACTAAATCCCCCTGGTGCTCTCATATCCCCCCTCTGGTAGTATCCTACTGTCTGATAATCTATGACTGGAGATTCATTCTTGTGGATGAAATATTGTCCTCTTTACTTTAAGTCTGAGATACTTGGTGAGTAAAATCAAAGTAAAGTTTTTATGTGAAATAGGTTAGTTCTTGGAACAATCAGAAAGTCTGAAAGTGCCCTCTTTATGAGGCTGGGTGAGCCACTGTGACTCTTAGACAGTGTGACAGGGAAAGTAGATCAGCATTACTTTCTAAAACAGTTTGGGAATTTCTACTTTTAGCCAAGATGAAGCAATAGGAACTGAAATGAACTGCCTTCCAAAGAAATAAATTAATTAATTAAAAATAAAACTCTTAAGATATCAGACAAATTAGATGAAATAATGCTTTCTAAGATACTGAACACCAGACAATGAAGGTCAGTGACCACAAGACATGGGGAACAGAGACTTCCAGCTGCCCTAGTAGTTGCCATGAGGGAGTATCCAGGTCACAGTAGGCATGTATAGAGAAGTCTTGGAATATCTGGCCAAGGTCGTGAACCTTCTTCCCAGGAAAATGCACACAGTCACATGGACTCAAGAACCAAGCAGCACTGTGGGAGTTCCTGGACTCCAGGCTGGAACCCTGGCCCTGACCCTGGCCCCTCCCTTCCCTGCCTGCCAGAAGAGTGAGGAATGGCACACGTGCTTCTCTCCCTTCCCCATCCACCCTCCGTCCCTTGTTCTGGAATAAAGGATTCCCACGCACAACCTCAGAGTCACTCTTCTCCCAGACCTAACATGCAGGGCGTAGGATTTCTGGAGCCCAGGCCTGGGCTTGTTTGCTGCACTGTGGGGCCACTGGCCCAGCTTGTGCCTTGAGACCCAGGCTCTGGCTTCACTGCACAGGCAGGAAGGTTGGAACTTATGCAGCTCTGGGGAGAAGGGGAGTTTGGGCTGAATCTACCTGGGGAGGCAGCTCCAGCCTCCAAGGGCCAAGCCCCAGGGAGCCTCCTGCCACCCCAGGTGTGAGCCTCTGCAGGAGTGGAGCGGGCACAGAGAGTCAGGGGAGTCTGGGGTGGGCTGAACAGGCAGGGGAAGAAGCTTCTGAATGTCCTCTGCTCAGCAGAGCAGTGAGGGCACTAGGTCAGCTGGCAAGGGCGAGCAGTGTGGTCTTGGTGACCCTGCTGCTCAGCCCAGAGCTAAAAGTACTACTTAGGAAGAACTGCCCATCTCCAAAGGATTTTGATGACATCTAGCCCCCCAACTTCCCCAAACTGGTTATATTCAGTAAAACTCCAGGGTAAGGTAGGAATTCAATTTTGAGGTAAAATTGACTTTCATTGCCTGGTGTTCGGTGTCCCTGAGGCTCAGGGAGGTCAGTCCACCTCTGATGAAGAGAGATCCTTCATATACAAGTAGTTCCAGTGAATGGGTGAGGGGTGTCCCAAACTTCATCAGTGAGGCCAGCAAAATCTAAAAACGAAGCCAGATAAGGAGCAAACTAAGGGGAAATTTTAGACTAATCTCACTTGTGAATATAAAATATTTAAAATATGTCATGACCAAAAAAGGCTTATCAAATAAACATAAGGATAACTCAATATCCAAAAAACTGCACTAAAAGTACATACTACTTCAACAGATTCATGGAAACAGAATGCATGATTTTCTCAATAGATGCATAAAAAAACTGGCTAAAGTTCAATTTACTTGTAACCCCAAGCAAACAAAAAAGAACAAAACCCCAGACCAACTTCCCTAACAAGTTTGCATCTCCTTCCTCAACCCGCTCTTCTTGCTCCTTTAGAAATGTACACTCTCTGGCCATGGTTCTGGAATATTCTGCTTCCAGATCTTTCGTGGGTGCTTACTGTCATGGAGTAATCACCTTAGAAGTCTTCTCAGGGGGAACTCACACTCGCGCCCAACTGGCCCAAGTGATTTTTCCAACAGGCTGCTAGTGAGCAGGTGAGCAGAACTTGCCAGGAGGCTAGTTGGCTAGTGGGAACAAACTGAATCCACCTGGCGCGGTGGCATGAAGAAGGCTAATAGTTAATAGCTGCTGAACCCTGGCCTCAATTGAGGGATCCCCTCTCAGCAGGGCATGGGGGGGGGGCAGTGAGGATTACATAGATTTCTTAGTTCAGTTAGTTGTCTTCTTGAGTCCTAAACAACACTGCATGGGGCTGTTTCCAAATCGTACAGCTCCTGTCCTTATTAAGGAACCGAAAAATTTCTCTAATTCTGTCAGGAAAGAGTTATCCTAAAAATACATTCCATTTATATTACAAAACAGAACTTAATAAGATGGGTTGCGACATCTATATCCAGGTTTATGATAACTTTATTTTTCTCCAAGAAAAATAAGAACACGTGTTTTATATTTGTATAACCCAAGAGCCCTTTCTGGTTCTTTTCCTCCAAATATAGAAATTCTGCTCTAAAGGTGCATTGATATCATATCTTGCAAAAATAATGGCTATTATATTAAATAAGGAAAAGTATTTTTAATGGTATTTTAACAGTGTTTTAAAATAGACTCAGATATTCAAAATCAATTTTTATTTTGTGAGAGGCAATATAATGTAGTAGTGGAATGAGAGCTGGGTCAGACTACTTGGGATTTGGGGTCCTGGCTGTCTGCCTAGCAGCGAGGCTATGACCTTAGTTCAGTATTAAAAGGGGGTGACAGCATTTCCTACAGTGAATTGTTTTGAGCATTTGTGTCCAAGTGCTTAAGATATTGCCCTGTATGTAAATATCCAGTGAATGTGAACTATGATGACAGAGCTGGCAGTGGTGAGGTTGGCCGGCAAATAGGAAGGCTTCCAATTTGTGCCCTTGCCATTACTGTTGATAACAAGTTTGAAAAAGTGAACATCTCTTTGTCTGAGAGCCCCCCATCATGTGTGTCACCTAAGCCATGCCAAGCACAATAAAGAACTCAGAAGTGGCTGTCCTGGCACCGATTGATGCCTCCTAGCCTCACACTTCTCTGCAGACACTGGTATGACTTACCAGGGGGCTGGGTGGGCATGGTTCCCAGTGGTTCTTGGTGTAGGACCAGCAGGACAGAACAGCATCATGTTCAAGGTGTGAGAGAAGAGAGTAGGTGTGGATGAAGGACTCAAGTTGGGAAACGCAGAGGGTTAGAAGTGAAGGGCTCGTGGGGTAGGGACTTTAGATGGTCAGGTGCTCAGCTAAAGATCTCTCCCTGGAGCTCCCAGAAACAAGCCCCGTGTGTGGCTGCCACCCTTCCTGACCCTGTGGCCTGGCCTGAAGAGTCTGGCCTTGCTTTTTTTTTCTAGCAGGCATCAAACCACTAACTTGCTCATCTTACCAGAAACTCTTGATAGGAGGCAGAGATGAGACTTCTGCACCTTGATCTAAGCTGTTTCTGTCCCCCTTTTCCACTCTTAAGAGTACCCCTCAACACCTTCTCTGCTGCCACACCTCAGAAACAGGAAGCAGCCTCCAGACCACCCCCAGACCTCACTGTGTCAAGTTCAGTGGACATGAAAGGCATGGCAGGTACATTAACTGTTGACTCACTCCATCAAAAAATCTCCTTAAGTTGAAGTGCCGAGCATCTTGTCAAAAAAGCAGCCTTAAATGATCCTGAAGTATGTTCCCATATTAATTGATAATTATGAAAACAAAATATTATGATAACAAGGTTTTGGGGTTTGAAGTAAAAGATGCTAGCCAAGAAATATTTGCAAATGTATTCTTTCTGTCAAAGAAGTAAAAATTAAATAAAATGGTAGTTTCATGACCCTGGAGTGTATGGTACATATGTTGAGTGAATAACCAGAATCTATCATGATTATTATTGATTTAAAGTTGGATATCAGTTTGATTCTTTTAAAGACAGATCATTTAGGATAAACATGAGGCAGACTATATTTACCATACTTACCATTTTCTCTATCAGTAGGGGGAACGTCTTGAGTTTGTTGTTGTTACTCTCAAATCGCTTTCAGATATTTGCTATCAAACAATATTTGATGTAATTAACTTCTCAGATTCCATCACGAAATGGAAGATGTCTTTCCTTATTAGCCCCTTGCAGAGTTCCAGAAGCAGCTCTCTCTTCAAGGGGTGTGCTTCAGAGCTGGAGGCACTACCCAACCTTGCTCATTTTCAACATTATCACCAGAATCAGCAGTTCCAGTGCATCTTGATGAAACTCTTGCTCTCTCATGGATAGGCTTCATTATAAAAAAGAAAGAGAATATATGACCTGTCTTTTCCTCTCCCCTCTTCCTATTCTGGGCAGTGGCAGTTATAACTGGATTAAGATTTGTGTGATTCTGCAACTACATTTATAGGAAAAATATTGAAGTACTCTAGAGCACCAACTAATAGTCCAAGACAAACTGGAAGGGGCTATAGATCCCCCCCCCCCTTTGCTGCTTTCTGGAACTGAGGGCTGATTGTTTTGAGATGCAAAATCTAGTTGGAACCAAGTAATGAAGAAAGGAAGCAGTTCCTATTTTAAGAAGCTGCCTTCAAGCTCAATCAGAAGTCACAAGACCAGTCTGACATTCCTACATGTATATAACATAATATTTTTTAAAAGTGCCTTTTTAAAAAACTCATGCAAGGTTATTAAATCAGCTTAACTTTGGATTTTCTTTTTCCTTTCTTCCCCTATTTCTAACCAAAAGTGTTTTAATTCCCATAGGAAAGATCTAAAATAATGATGACTAATACCATGCCTGTGATACCTTTTACAGGTGATTAAATGTCGTCATGTGTTTTTCCTCATTTGGGACTAGGCTGTTCGTGCAGGCACCCCCCATGCTCACCTGACACCCAAGGAAACTGACCTTCAAAGGTGAAACCCACTACCCATCAGCATGTGGCTCTGAAGTGGTGGATCCTGGCTAGAGTTCAACTTTTGAGGATGCAAAATTACTTGAATTTCTAAATAGTGCTCTTTATATGTGTAGGAAAGATGAACTTGCTTAACAGATGCACAGTTAACAAAGTCTCAGAAATCTGAGCCAAGTGCAAGGAGCCCACCTTCTGAAGTGGGTGCAAATATTCCCTGTCCTCTGAAAATAAGTAATAGGTCCAAACTCAGGTTCACAATGTTCTCTATGATTTTTTTTTGTATTCCTAACAGACTGCACTGGGAAATGATTAGTTCAGCCTTGTTATCTTACTTTTCTTGTATGTCCATGTTAATCTCAGGAGGCAAGACACTTCACACTGAGCTCTGGATTAGGCCTTTTGCCAGGCAAACAAAAATGACAAACTCAAGAGTAATAACTACTTATGAAGTTCTCTTGATAATGGTGGTATGGAAAGAATATAGACCCTGGGGACATTGCATCCTGCCTCTGCAAGTACTTGCAGTGTGATATGGGGTAGCACAGTTTGCTTTCCCAATCTTGTTTCCCCATCTGTAAAATGGGGCTATAAATTCCCATTCTATGGGATTTGGGGGACAATAAATGAGATTTTGTGCTGAAAAATTATTAATAAACTGAAATGCTTTATCAATGCAAACTCCCCCTTCTGCCCTTTCCAGATTTAGCCCATGAATATCTGTTTGCTCCAGATATCTGTTTGTTTCACAATAGAGCCAAAATAATTTGAGCTACAAAAGCTGAATGCGTAGCTATTACTTCCTGAGGTGGTGAGAACTCTTATGTTTTGACAGCCTTAATAAGGATCCTTTCCTTACTGGTGGATGCCTCTCCAGCAAGGTCCACCTGTGCTCAAGGCCACCGTGGCACAGTGTTGTTAAGAAACTAGCTCCTTCCGGGCCAGGCACAGTGGCTGTAAGCTCAGCCTATGAAGAGGCCGGGACTAGGGATCATGGTTTGAATTCCACCTGGGGCCCGTAGGGAGACCTAGTTCCAAAAAATAGCTGGACATGGTGGTGTGCACCTGTAATCCCAGCTACCTGGGAAGCTGAGGCTGGGGATTGCTTGAGTCCATGGTACCCTGGGCAATGAGAGCCTGTGGGTCCATGGGCAAAAGTAGTGAGACCTAGTCTCAAAAAAAAAAAAAAGAAACTAGCTCCTTCCTTTTCCAGGGTGCATGAAACTGGTAATTAGCAGGCCTTCAAAGATGGTTACTGAATAAAATGAACAGGGTTCACCTGAATGTTAATTCATGTTCCAGGACCCTCTCCAGAGGGTTCTGATTTGACATGATTTTACTTAATCATCTGGTTAATCACATAAGTGCAAACACCAAGCATATGAATGTCACTTAAGCCTAATGAGACTTAGAGGTTGTCATTTCCACACACCCTCAGCTGTAGGTTTCAAGGTGATGTCTTGTGGCAACTCAAACGCACCTTCATCCTGAGTCTTGTAGGGAAGCTTAAAGAAGGAAGTTGAGCCAGGAAGAAGTCTTTTTAAACTAAGGTACTGCCTCTCAGAGGCAGGAACAGCCCATTTCATAGACAAGGATGGCCACGTTTAACTCATTCAGAGCTTCCTTACCCCTGTTTTTTAAGGACATCACAGTGTTTGAAACTCCCAAAGCTCTGTTGGTTTTTCCTTCCCTTACCTACTCATTCACTCAACAAACAATTGTTGAGCATTTTTTATGTACCAGGCTAAGTGATGCATCTGCAGTGCCCAGCACTTAAAGAAGCACACTTTCAATTCAACCAGTTTGTGATTTGTTGAAATATTAAAAGCATTATTTGAATTGCTACATTAATTCAATTTTTAGTCTCTGAAATGAATGTAGGATCATTACAGATCTCTAATGAAGACCCATGTGCTCTCATGAAGACCTGGCAATTCTTTCTCTTCTTTTCTGCTTTGACATGAGAAAGTCTTTTCAGTATTGAGTCCATATGTCTCTGGCCCTCATCCCACTCCTCTGGGACAATTGAGAATAGATCTACTCCCTCTCTCTCTGTATGCCATCCTTTCAAAACTGTGAAGACAGCTAGTGTATTACTTCATTTGTCAAAGTCAACATTCTCAGCTCCCATTGCAGTACCACACGTGACCTGGTTCCCTCTCCATCCTTGTCACAGTCTCCCAAATCTCCAAGAATAGTGGATGAAGAGGAAGAAATAGCACCTGTTTTGAAAACCAGGCATGAGGACAATACTTAAAAATTTCATGTACCTGAAAGGGAAGGAGTCGAGGCAGAGTTAAGGATATCTAATATGAATCCAATCCAGAATTTGGAGCAAGTAAATTAAGGAGGATACTAGCTTCAAGAAGATGGAATAAAACTTAGAGCATTTAGACAGACTTTCAGGAAAACTTACCCACTGTGAGCCTGAATTTTCCCAAACCCCAAGCATTTGGAAAATAACTCTAGCTATTCAGCAAATCCCAAGAGCATTTGAGGGTGGTTTGTGGTGTCTAATTGTCACCACTGGGTGACTTTCTTCCTGGGAAAGCATAGTTTCTGCCTCAGTAAAGGAACTCTCTCTCCTCTTTCTTCTTCCTCTTTCTTTTCCATTTCTTCTGCTTCTTCTTATCCCTTCTCTTCGCTGTTGGCCAGAGTTCTTCCCATGAGACTATGCATTCTCCTACTGAAGACTGTTTTCATTATCAGGTATGATGGGTATATTAAGGAGCTTGATTTGTATTCAGTTGGATGTTTCTCTTTCAGAGGAAAAAAAATAATCAGTCTCCCTCTTAAGTAAACTAGCTGGCACTTGTGCTGCAAATGTATTAAATGTTTCCAGATTAGATTCCAGCAGAGTCTATCTTTGTGAGAAGGTAATGGGCTACAGCTTTTAGACAGGCCACTGCTTCCTGCCAGGGATTCTGTTCTTGGTTCAGGTACAAGGGGCCCTATACTGCACAGGGAATAGTGATGGCAAACTCCCAGAGATTCATTTGGGGAGGACCTGTATCATCGAGACAGTGCTGGAGGCCATAATGAGGAGAAAGTCCAAAGCTGGGAATACTCAGCTTTTGAGAATCGTCAGGCAGCACATAAGAAAAAGAGCCAAATTCCACTTGGACTCAACCTTCCTCCCGAGACATTTGATAAACACAAACATACTGGTACAGAACACCGGGCTGGAGGGCAGTGCTTCCGTGTGATTCAATAGCTGTGAAAAGAGCACAGTTCTGCAGTTGGGGGATAACTGAGGGGTCAGTGACAGAAAACTGAGCTTAGCTTTTCACAAATGAAACATTCTTTTCAAACAGGAAGAGATTTGTCAGCATTTTAATGCATTTTGCTCACTCATAAAGAACTGATGCAAGTAAATTTAAAAATATGTTGTCCTTGGCCCTACTCAGGGTCACAGACTAAATCATGCAGAGGGTGGTCTAGCAAAGATGGCTACCCTTACCCCTTCTCCCTGTCAAGAGGACCCAGATTTTGTGAGGGGCACAGTTGGCACAAAAAGCTGCATTTCCCAGCATCTCTTACACAGGCTGTGGGACTGAGTTTTGGTGAAAGAAGGTCTGAGAAGTCTATGGGGGTTTCAGAAGAATTTTTCTTTTTTCAGGTCAGGGTCACTGCTTCATTCTTTCATGTTGTTTCCCTTTTTTTTTTAAAGAGAGGTCTCGCTATTTTTGCCTGTGGAGCCACAGGCTTACATTGCCCAGGGTACCACGGACTCAAGCAATCCCCAGCCTCAGCTTCCCAGGTGGCTGGGATTATAGGTGCGTATCACCACGCCCACCTATATTTTTTTGGAATTAGGTCTCACTACGTGCCCCAGGCAGCACTCGAATCATGATCCCTATCCTGGCTTCATAGGTTGAAGCTTACAGGCACAAGCCACCATGCCTGGCTCCCTTTTCTTCTTACTGTTTTGAACATGGATTTGGGGCTGTAAGTAGGTCATGTGACTAGATAACATCTAAAACTAGGACACCTGTGAGAAAAGAGAGACTAGATGGTTGCACTGGCACAGAAAACATAAACTGAGACTTAACCTAGGCAAATAGAACAGTTGTCAACACAGAATATGGGAGAGAGAGGATTCAGCACAGGGTTTATGAAAAGAATGAAAGGAAGCACAAATGATCAAGTGAACAGCAGGAGATCAATTCCAGACCTCAGTTAATATTTAATTGACTTAAAATGGCACAAGTCTAAAAATATCCCTTACCACGGCCTTCCAGAATTGTCCAGGAAATTTGTTTTCTATCAAGATGCACTTTAACTGAATAAACTGCAATGTCACTAGAATATCTTCAGGAACTCTGAGCTGGCCATGACCATTTCTGACCAGTCCCGTGGGATCCTCTCGAACACTGCCATACCCCTCTTATGAAAGAAGCAGGTGGAACTGTTTCATTTACATTAAAAACTAGATGATTAGAAGTGGAAGGAAGCAATACAAAATACTCCTGAAGTGAAATCTGCAGTCCAGAACCCAGGAAGAAACCAGTTCAGGGAAAGCAGAGGAACAAAAAAATACAGCAGGCAACCCAAGGAAATCACCTGCAGAAATGTTGCAGTTCACAGGGATAAGAAAACTCAGCAGGGTACCCTTTCACAGGTATGGGGCTTGAAATGTATCACACCTCCTGGTAATTGCTTATTTGTGTTACATGCAGCTCCATGAATTCTGTGAGTTGAGATTGCCCCTTAGTCTTCTCTGTGTTTTTCAGACTGTGCATATAGAACCCCCGAGAACTTTGATACATAGTAGGATGGCTGGAAATAGTAGCTGCTCAAGAAGTACCTGTTAAGAAAATGGGTGAGTGGTTAACAAAGGAACTCAGACCAACAGTTCTCACCTTGTTCTTCCTGACATTTAAAATTTTGAGAATTGTGAATAGCAAATAGACATAAGCCAGAACTCCTTTAGGCACTGCTTTGGGATGTTTATATATTTTATTTAGAGAAATGTCTATTTAAATGCTTTGCCTATTTTTAAAGTAGATTATGTTATCATCAATTTTTTTTATAATTTTGGATATTGGTCCTAGTCAGATACATGATATTTAGGCATTTTCTCCCATTCTGTGAATTGTCTTCCCTTCTCTTATGGTGTCCTTTGGAAAACAAAGTTTTCATTTTAAAGTTCAATCTACTTATTTGTTTTCTTTATCACTTATGCTTTTAGTGTCAAAACAAAAGAGTCTCTAATCCAAAATCACAATTTATGTCTACACTTTCTTTTAAAAATGTTATTGTTTTAGCACTTACAAATAGGTCTATAATCTATTTGCAGTTAAATTTTGTATGTCATATGAATTTGTGTGTCATATGAATTTGTATGTCATATGAATTTGTATGTCATCTGAATTTGTATGTCATCTGAATTTGTATGTCATATGAATTTGTACATGGTAGCCAAACTGGGGCCTGCAGGGTAGCTGCATGGAAAGCAGGTGCTTGGCCTTAGAGCATTGCTTGTGGGCAATGCAATGGCAGCGGGTGGTAGGCATTTTAATTGCTCACCACCAGTGGCTCTACTAGGGTACAGGCTGCAGGCAGAGGACATCAGTGATGGTGAGCTGCCCAAGGGTTCAAGGCTGCAGGGAGGAGCACAGGACCTCAAGGCTGCAGGGAGGAGCACGGGACCTCACTGGCTTGCTACAGTGCTGTGGCTCCTCCAGCTGCAAGCAGTAGAGAGGCCTGTGGATTTGGTACTTAGGTTGTAGAGTGGACCAGTCAGGTGTGAGCTATGAACTGCTTGGTGTGGTGCAATCAGACTTGTAGATGGGGAACCCTGAAGGAGGACCTAAAACTGGCCAGACACTGCCTTAGGACACTCAGTCTCTCATTCTTTTACTCTGTTCTTAAACTCCAAAGAAGAAAAAAGAAGCAACATTTAGCATCTGATCTCTGAAGAGAGAAGCCTAAAAAAGAAGTGAAATAGCTTTGCAGAGGCTCCAGCCTACCTCTGCCGACGCCAGATAGCTCCAGGTCTGATGTCTCAAGGAGCTGCTTGTTGGTGTAAGCCAGTAAATCACAAAAAGCTGCTCACACAGTGTTTCTGACCCTGTGGGTGACCTTGTGACCAGCACTATCAGCAAGTGCTGTCCAGCACTGCTGATGGGTGACTGGCACTGTGTTCAGGTCACCTCTGAAGATGGTACCTCTGAAGGCTGTTAACTGGTCCTGATGGTCTGGCACTAGCTCCTGATGCTGCTGCTTCCATTACTGTCTGGTACAGTGTTGGGTATTATCCATCTCATCCTTTGCACTGTGACTGTAGACTGCTGCAGCATCATTTCAGTGGCCCAACCTGTGAGCACCTCCAGCTGCAGTCAGTTGGATCCTGCTTTTGCCACCCTGCCATGAACTCCAAAGCCTTGTTAACCAGACAATGCCATCTTGTGTAAGTACTCTTTTGTTTAGAATTTCTGGCCACAGTAAACACTATCTGGGGTAAGAGAACCAACCACTTGTGGCCTTAGGAATTCTGTCTTTCCTCTGTTAACTCAACCCCATTGTTGTTCCCTGAGTGGTCTTGTAGTTGTGTATGCCGGTGAAAGGCCACAGACAGTGACCTGTCCACCACTGTCCTTGGATGGCCATAGTCATACTGGGAGCTAGCTGCCTTAGCACTGGTTCAGTAGGGTCCAGTTTCATAGTTTCACACGTGAATATCCAGTTGTCTCAGTACCAGTTGTTGAAAAGAGTACTTTTCCCCTATATTGTTTTGGCATCCTTGTTGTGGTGGTTGAAATTAGGACAATTATTATTATCATCATCATCATTATTATTATTATTATTTAATTGAAGTAGCATTTATGTTGATTTAAAATATTGTATTTGAGACAGAAATACAGGTTCAGACCTCTTCAGGTGTATGTTACTATACCATGCCAGCCAACAAAGTGCCTATAACCCTCCACTATAGTCCGTTGTTCCAACTTCTCCCTATGTCTTTCTCATCCTTTTAGGCTCAATTGTATATTCATATTTCTATAGTGTGTTTGGTTTAATTTTGTCTGTTCCTTTATTTTGTTTCTTTACATTCCACACATGAATGAAATCAACCAGTTTGCTTCTCTCTTTTTGACTCATTCAGCATAATTATCTCTAGTTGTGTCCATATTGTTGTAAATGGCAATATTTCATCAATGTTTATAGCTGAGTAGTATTCTATCTTAATATGTATACCACATCTTAATCTACACGTCTTTATCTACTCACCTGTCATTGAGCACTTAGGTTTGCCATAGTCTGGCTCTTGTTATTATTGATGCAATGAACATAGGAGTGCATGTGTATACACTCTAGTGTTTTCGTATACACTCTAGTGTAAACACATGCTAGTGTTTTTGCATTCTTCAGGTAGATAGCTAGGAGTGAAATTACTGAGTCATATTGTCATTTATGCTCACCATAAGTTGATTGTCTTCAACCTGTTCATCCTTGCTCTGCTCCCCTTTCTTACCTAACAGACAAAAGCAGAAAACCAGGCAAAACCAGCAGAGACCAAGATGGAGGTAGAAGCAAGACCAGGGTTTAGTCTCAACCTCATACCATAGTAAAAGCACATAACATAACAAAGCCAATCAAGATAATATTTGGAGGAAAAAGAGCATGACTGCAGTTCCTGGAAACCTCCACCTATTTCTCTGCATTCCATTTGATGAAGACCCTTTCCCCCTTTCTTAGGAGTTCCCCATTTAAGCTCCTGCCTCTCCACAACTTGGGAAGATAAACCTTTGAAATGGTAGTCTGCTGTATCCTCACCTGTGCTTGCTTCTGATTTCTTTCTATCAGTTCATATCTTTTAAGTTTTGGCCTAATGAGTTTTGAGTAATTAGACCCAAACTCCAGTAATTACATGGTAGATCAATTTTTAGCATTTTGAGAAACCTTCAAACTATTTTTCATGGGGTCTGGACCATTTTATATTCCCACCAATAGGTGAGAGAGACTTCTTTTCTCTACATCCTCGCAAACACTTGTGTCTGATCTTCGATAGGGACCATTTTCACAGACCTATCTCATTGTGATTTTTATTTACTTTTCCCTGGTATAGGAAGTGATGGTAAGTATTACTTTTCCAGGTCTGTTGACCATTGTGTATATTTGGGAAAGTGTCTATTTAACTCTTCTGCCCATTTTTTTTAGTTGGGTATTTTTTTGTTACTGAGTTGTATTTGTTCTTTGTAGACCTTATATATTAACCCCTTCTCAAATGTAGATGTACAAGTATCTTCTCCCGTTCAGTATGGTGTCTTCATTTTAGAGATAGTTTCTTCTTATGAACAGAAGCTTTTTAATTTGATGTAGTCCCATTTGTTTATCTCTTTTGTTTTATTTGCTTTTAAAGTTGAATCCCTAAAGACATTCTTGAAGTCAATGCCATGAAGTACATTGCCCACTTTCTTCTATTTAGTTTAGGTTTTTAGTCTTACAACCAAGGTTTTAATCCATTGAGCTTTTTTTTTTTTTAAGTAGTGAGCAGGTTTTATTCTTTTGTAAATGTTTGTCTAATTTTCCGATTGTCATTTGTTGAAAAGGTTTTCTTCATTGTGTAGTCTTGACTCCTTTGTTGTTAATTAAGTATCTATATACATTTTTATACTTACAGTTTATGGGTCAACATGACTTTGTTCAAGTGTTATTCTAGTTGTTGTGAACATACTTTGTAGATATTGTTAGCATTGATAATCTATTGACTTTAAGAAGAGTTTATTCTTGATAGTATGGGTGGGTAAGTTGAAGGACTGGAGAGCAAAAATGGAGGTTTTGCACAGAATTCTGCTTTAAAACTGTAATACAGAAATTTTGTTCATGTTTCTAACCAGTTGGCTTGCCCTACATGTTATACCCTTTTCTTTCTTGTTAGCTACATACTCCTTGCTGCTTTGAGAGCTCTGGGGAGTGAGGGTGATTGAAGATGATACAGGGTTGGTGGGTGAGGCAGACATGTTTCAAAAGTGCAGTGTTTTAGGAGAGTCAAGACCAGCTACTAGTCATTCTGGTTAATGCAGCTACTACTCATGGAGGTGCAACCTGTGGGCTCAAAGATCTCTTAAATCATTAGTTCCTTGGTTGTAAGCTGAGATAATGCAGCTTGGCAGTAGATGCTCATTTTCACTTTGGATTAACAGTTGCTAATTAGGTTCACAATTGTCCTAGATGGACGTAAGTATTCGTACAGCACTTTGCAAGGAGCTCCATTTATTTATTGTGGGATAGCTAGGTGTACAGAGAAATGGAGGACTATTATACAATCTTGGATAGGGGCAAAGAGTCATGTAAAATTCATACATCAATGCTCTTTAAATATGTACTAAGGACCCCTTTGCCGTACTGTGCCTCTCCTCCCATGACTCCATGAGCAACATTACGGTATCGGTGCCAAGAAGCAAGTGTTCCTTACCTCTGCCCAGCCTTTCCTCTTGGGCTGTCACCAGTGAAGATGGAGAACAGCTGCTCTGTTTTATGGCCTCACAGTTAACTTAATTTATATTTGCTGTAAACATGATTTCTTAAAATTTAATAGAACATTTCAGTTTGGCATGTAGAAAAGGGTTCTCTGTCTTGCCCTAGTCATTCCCAATAGATGTATTTTATTGCATTAATTTATGTTTTTGTCTCTGTTGTTATTGCTTGAGTCTTTTTTTTTTCAACAGTATGATTTTATTTTTACAGCCATATTATTCCTAGGAAATTTTTTTGGCTTGTGGCATTCCAAAACTTGCTTATCAGACAGTCACACCGAGAAATAAATGATCTCATTAACAAAGTGAAAAGCAAGCTTAAGGAATGTCACTTAATCTAAAAGTCAGCAAAGACTCAGCAGTTGCTATTGCCGATCCTCACAGATGATGTGGAGCCCACTTTCTGCATCCAGTATCACTACTGATTGTTGATACAGGTGAGAAATAGAAAAGTTAGAAAGAGATGAAGTGCCTCTTTCCCTTTAGATGCCTTGATACCCTGGCCAAAGGACAGAGAAATCTTTTGCAAGTACTTTCAACCCACTGATATATGTATGACCTGTGGCCCAGAGAGCAAGCAGGAAGAATTTAGAAATAGGCATATGATTCTCCAGAGGAAGTTGAATGAAGTTCATATTATGGGGCTAGAGCTTCTCCTGCCCTGTGAATTTATGACCTCATTTATGGATGAGAGAGTACTATAGCAGATCTCCGGGGCAAACCTACTTTCCTGCACTGGGCTGCAATTTCTTACCCTGTAAGTAGATGCAAATCAGATTACTTGTCATGCATGCAGTAATGTTTCCCATTCAGCTCATCACCTAGTCTTTTGTAGGCCTAGTGACATTCTTTATTGTCACAAAGTTTGCAACCACAAAACTGATCAAGACAATCTTTGGGGCTTCAGAAATAAAGGAGACAAAGCCAAACATCAAAACAAGTGTTTAAGTTTAGATAAGCATTAAGGCTTAAAGAGAAAAAGTCATCAACCCAAAGGCACAAAATTAAGGGGTAGTAGGGCTGGGATTCAAACCCAGGTTTTTGTACCCCAACTCTGAAGGTCATTGTTGTGGGCCACTCAACAAGATGCAAGGACTCCGACTGAGGTTCAAAGCTGCAGGTTTACTACTGCTACGCCAAGGTCCCCAAGCCAGCAAGGCAAGAGAGACCCCAAGCAGTCTCTGTCACAACCTTTTATAGGGCAAAATCACCACAGCCTTCCCCCCCATTATGAAGCAAGCAAGCGGGTGTAGGACACATTCTCATAACTACAGGACACATTCCCATGTTTCCATAATGGTGGGACATGTTGCCATAACTGCAGGTTTCCAATCACGCTGACGTCCATCATCTATCAGGAGGACAATACTGATGTCCATCATCTATCAGGTGGACAATGCTCTTGTCAGGAATAAGGGGAGCCAGAAACAGGGTGTCAGACTAGCCAGCCGAGGGCGGGGAGAGGATATTGGTCTCAAAATGGAAGTTATAAACAAAATGGAGTTACTTAGGTCAGTCTGTTCCCAACAGTCATTACTTTTTTCGTATTACATTTTTTACTGGACCAGACACTAGCAGCATGCATTAGAAAATTTCACATACAGTTTATAAACCATTTTTACAAATATTTCCTTAACCACTATGACTTCACACGACCATGTAGGGTTGGATTACTAACACCACAATTAACAGAGGAGAAAATGGATTTCAATTGGCCTGAGCTGGCCTAGTTGACGAGTGTGAAGGAACCCAGGTTTTCTGGCTCAGTCTCTTCCCTGTTGCCTATATCACTCCTCCTATGGAATGACTCCTTTCTGCAGCCACCATGAAAGGAGTTGCTACTCTGTCTTCTTCTTCAGTTGCTACTCTGACTTCTTCTCCTAGGTCATCAAGATTACTATATGCTCCTTCAATTCATGTTTTCATTTTTCTTTAAAGCTCTACTCAAGACTCCCCCCTCTCCCAGGAAGTCTTCATTGATTTAAATTTAGTTGCTATACTCACGGGACTTCCCACAGATCCACTGTCCTGGCTGCATATGACAACAGCCTAATGAGGAAGGTACTAATACTATGTAGTCATTAAGTTGGGATTCCACTGACTGTTCTTAAAAACTCAAAAACTGTCTCCTCCATACCCATAATATGCAAACCATGGAGGCAGCTCAGAGGTATGAATACCACAGCAGCAAAGGCCAAATCTGAGACCAGTGATGGTGCTGGTGTTGAGGCTCAACAGCTTCTTGATTTTCTTGTCAAAGTAAGTCAACATGTAGACATACCTATTTGTGAGAAGGGGCCTAATATATAATTTGGCTCAGTTCTGAAGAAATCAGATGGCCTACATGACTGGCTTTAAAACTGCTGTCCTGAGTTGCATTTGATCAGTTGGAAACAAAGAGCATACCCAATGAATAGTTATTGAGTAAATTTATAAAATCTCAATTGAGTGTTATCTTCATGCTAAACTCTTTACTAGCCACTGTGACACAATGGTGAATGATACAGACAAATATGTCTTTTGAAACATATCCCATTAGAGGAGCTAGACTGAATATTAATTTTGTTATATCATACCCAGTAGCAAGTCCTGCTAGAAAAATGAAGCCTGGTGAGGAGCTAGAGGTTGAGTGTGGGTGGGAGTATCATGATTACTATTTCTGACATAAAGTAGAAGGTGATTTGAATAGAATGCTAAAGATTAAAAGGCTTGCAATGCACGATCTTAGGGGGTTGGAGGGTGGAAATGTTGCCCCAGAAAAATCCTGAACAGAAAGGAACAGCTCTTGCTTATTAAATAGCAAGAAACTGTCCTTAAGCAAGTTTACTTTCTCTGAATCCCCTTTTTCTTACAAAACCCAGTTGTTATAAAAAACTTTGTAGCCCATCTCTTGAACATGGAGGAAATATTTGCATAATACAGCTCCCTTCCTCCACCACCAACTCTGTGATCATATGGTTAAAATTCCAAGCCTTCCTACTCACAGACTTTCTAATTCCTGAGGGAATCGGTCCTTAGGCTCTTCTACAATCCCAGGCTCCTGATACCATCTATGCAGCCCTAACCCTAACCGAGAAGGTAAATATCTATAACCTTTTTATAGAAACCTCAGAGAACCTATCCTGTCTTAGTAATTGTGTGCGTGCAACAACAGAAGGAAAAATTGGAGCCGGGTGCGGTGGTGTGTGCCTATAAAGGATACCTTATGGAGTCATGGTGGGGTCTGGGAATTGAAGTTCAAGTCTTGCCCGGGGCAACACAGTGAGACCTAGTCCCAAAAAAATAGCTAGCTGGGCATGTGGCATGCACCTGTAACCTTAGCTACCTGGGAAGCTGAGGCTGGGGATTGCTTGAGTCCGTGATACTACGGGCAATGTGAGCCTGTGGTTCTATAGGCAAAAATAGTGAGACCTGGTCTCAAAAAAAAACAGAAGGAAAAATTGTGATGAGGAAAGACCATATAGCCAACTTGTCCAGGCCTGTATCTGAAATGGAATCAGCCTAGGGGTTCGCAAGACTTTCTCAGGGTTGGGTTCGAACTCCCTCATCCTCTTTCCTCTTTGTTTCTTTCCCCTTTTCCTTCCAGTAATCATGCAACAACTTTCTCCATTCAAACTTTTTGTCCCCTGCTCTCTTGTGACATTAAAAGAGCTCATCTACTCCAAGAATATTATTTCACAGTATTTTCTTGAATAAAAACAAGAAATAGCTCTGAGTATAATTCAGTAGTCTGTTGTAGGAAAGAGTTGTCACATCCCTACAATTAAATTGCAGATAACCATATTTGTTGGATTACTGGGAAACTCCAGAGGGGTTACAGGCACAAGCACTGACAGCTTACTGGTATGAAGCAAATGTTCAGCAGGCAGAGGCTGGGACTGGTGAGGTTGGCATGGTGTTGATGAGGTTCAGCTTACTACTTGCTGGAGGTCAGGCAACTTTGAGCTTTTTAGAGAAGTTAGGGAGGTAAAGCACTAAGAAAGCTCTTGCCACATACATGATAAAGAATTTTCCAGTCAAAGGTGGTAAAGAGAATATTGAGGTTACACTGGGAAGCAAACACCAAAATGAAACAAAGCCAAAACCTCTAGAGAGCACTGGAGGCAATGAAAAGCAAATCAAAAAGAGTGGAGGAAAATGGCAATGGGAGCAAAGGGAAACAATAAAATTTCAGACCCACGTCCTAAACCTGGTGGGGGAATGTCACTTAGGATCTGGAGAACGCAACTGAGAGAGCACAAAATGAGTTTTGGTTAAAGATCACGATATTGTAGATATTAATCCTTCTCTTCATTTCCTCAAAAATTTCAAAAAGAACAAAAAAATAGAGACATATTTTAGGTGCCAATAAAATAAGGATATGACTACAATTTGAAACCACAAACTATGTAGTAAACTTGCCAAGTGCTATGAAATATGGACTAAAATGAGGAAGAACACAGTCAACGAACAACATATTCTCAAATCTTGGGCAAGATGGACATTTCCCTCAAGGCAAGTGAGAGTGCCCTGAAATGCCCATTAAGGATTCTAAGTGATGTAAGACCCAGGGTCACAGAGGGTCATGGCAGAAGGGGACACTCCCCATAGAGACCTGGTTTAACACTACAGAACATGGCAGGTAACAGTAGAGAGGAAGCCAGGGTCACACACATACTTATTATGATTTATTATATTTTTAATCTACCATTTATTCTCTTAGTTAGGAGATAGCCAGAAGTGAGATGAAATGAAGTAGAAGAGAAGAGTATTCTTCAAATTATCAAACTCTCAAATGCCAAAATGGGAGTGATAGTGTATATTCAGAGTTAAGAGGAATAATAGACTTGGTGAGAGGATATCATATACTCTCTTTGAATTAACATCCTCCACTACTCTCTTCCTTTGAAGATGATCTTCAGCAAGTACATGATCAGAAAACATCACCTTCACAGACCTGTTTTGAAATAGAAGAAAAACTGAAATGAAAGAACTGAGAGAAGGAAAAAGAACAAATGAAATTTTCCCAGGGAACAGGAAGAGTTCCACGTTCTCTATAATCTCAAAAAAATTATAGAAGATAAGTGGAGATAAAGAAGAGCACAGAGATGAAGGCTACGCTATGAGGAACCAGAATAAGAGTACATCTAACTTAAAATGATGTGACTTTCACTCATTTGCTCAGCAAGTCATTGCTGAACACCCCAGACACATGTCAGGAGGGCAACTGGTTACTGGGTTTCATCAGTGTTTAAGATGATAGCATCTCTGCCCTCATGGGATTTAAATCTAGCATGAAGAATAACCCCATAGAGTAAGTTTATGATGTCCTATTTTAAAAAGTAAATAGGCCTCTATGATAGAGGACAAAACAGTAGGGCCTTCTTTAGGTTGAATGACCAGAATGTTCTGGGACCATGTAACATTTTATCCAAAACCTATATAGTGTAATACTGTCACAATTGTTAAGTCTAAAATTATCTCAAAATATAATTCAAAAAGAGTATTAAGAAATTATATTGAGTCATTTAAATAAATGTTTTGGTTTGTTAAATCTTAGTTTTGAAATGTAAAACCTATTATTCTTTGTAAAATAAGGGGGGATAGTTAAAATGGTCAAAAACTAACACATATTGTAAATAAAAATTGCTGCTAAGTGTATGCTGACTCTAATATATGATTTTGAGAGAGTTCCAAGATATTCTAAGAAAGAAATTTGTGGTTATAAATGTTCAATGTCCACAACTTATTGTCACTGTTGCTATTCATACATTAACAATGTTTGGCTTGTCAAGGACTAAGTCAATTCTGTATTCTGTACAAGTTGTTTATGTATTTATGATACTTTGAAAATGATTATTAATATATTTCCCATTTAAATTTTTAGATTTCATTAACTGTTTATTATTAATTGGGGCAACAGTAGAATACTTCCATCGAGTATTGCACCACAGTGTACCCATCACCAAACCACCCACTATTCCACTACCATAGTCCATTGTGCTTCCTTCCCTCTTTGACCTCATCCTTCCTCCACTCCCTCAGGATCCTGCAATTCCACAGTCAGCTTTTAAGGGTTAGTTTTAAGCTTTTCTTTATATGATCCTTATTTGTTTTCTCTATATTCCACATATTAGTGACCTCACCCAGTATTTACCTTTCATTTACTTTAATCATAAGAATAATTGAGGAATAAGTACACTAATTCACGTCTCTAAGTTTGCAAAGCATGAGAAACATATAATATGTATTAGTCAGGCATGTAAGTATGGTATTTATGCTGCATGGAGGAAAGACCAGTTGGTCAAGGTTAAAACAGTTTCCTTAGAAGAGGAGTACTTGTTTATATATCATTACCAGTTACCCTATTCTTTTTTCTTAAATATTTTTTTTATTTATATATATTTCACATCATTTCAGTCCCTGGGGGTCACGCACCGCCTCCCCTTCCCACCCGCTCCAGCTGGTCCCCATTCTCCCCTTGTGCAGTTTCATTTGGTTGACCATATATTAGTGAAACCATTTGGTTACCCTATTCTTTACATCCATTTTGGTGCCATAACTAAATGGTGCCCATACCTCTTACTATGTATAGGAATAAACAATGCCAACACTTTGCAAATGTTTCGTAAGGCAGCTATTTTTAAAAAGAGTGGAGTAATTCTATCCCATGTGCACCACAAAAGAATTTGCTTGTAAATTCTGATGCAAATTGAAAGAAAACCAAAAAAAAGTGTTAGCCACGTGTAACTGATTCAAATAAACTGCAGTTTTCTTAGTTTGGAATCAGCGTTGATTCTTCTTGTAAGGAACAATCATTCACACCAAGAATATTGTATTTGTTTACAAAACTTGTGTGTTAGATTTCTAAAATACTCCTGTCAAGTCAAATGTCAAGAATGTTAATTAGTGAAGGGAAAAGGGAAGAGTTGACCAGTTTTGTAAACAGAGCCATGGGTCTCAAATTCCACAGCAACTACTTGGAGGTGTTCTCTGAACACAGGATATAATAAATGATAAAGCATCTAGCCCTGAAGATATTAAAAGTTGCTCCTAAAATAACTTTATCAAATATATTCTTGCTGTAAATTGCCCAACACTGGGTTTAAGCATGCTTTGGTTTTTTTCTGTATTTACTATTTGAGTTTTATTCTGTTCTTCTCTATGTATTCATTTCCCAGCTGGATTAATGTGTACCTTCTGTTGGAAGAGCTCTCCAAAGTACATCACAAAATTCAGAGCTCTCTTTAAAGACCACTGAAAATTTTCCAATTCTAAATATTTATCCTCTATTCTTCCAAATAATCTTCTATTTAGCTATCAGTCCATTCACTCAGGATTAAAAACAGAAAAGCTATTCCCACATTAAAATCAACCAGCTTTATTTTCTCAAAGTTCTGTATCTTGCCATATTTAGATATCATGGTGCATGTACACCATGGTACATGGTGCAGCAAATGACCTGGAATGGCTTGAAAACTCATTTTTTTATTCCTGATAGCCTTAGACTTTAACTGAAACCATCTCTTCTGTGTAATGTTATCCTAAATTTGACAGAGGGACCTGGCAGGCAAGTGTTGGTAACAGATCCTGCATCTGTCTCATGTCCATCAATGTCATGGTTAGCTTGGATGTTAACAAAGCATTTCACAGTATCACAGATCGCTTTATAATCCATTTAAAATTAAGCCAAATTAAAATTAAAACCACAAATTGAACAGGTTTTTTTTTGCACATTAATTTTGTATGTCCACTGTCAGAATTATAAATCAGCTTTGCCTGAGGAATAAACTAAAATGCACCAAACACTCTATGTTCAGGAAAAAAAAAATGATTGCATGTGCTACTCTGATTTTTTGGTAAAGACCAATTCTCTAAAATATTAAAAATAGTGGACAAACAGCTCTTACTAATGCGGTTATTCACGTATTCATTAGACAAATATTTATGCCTTCAGCCCAGAGTCTAGAATACAAACATGAATCAAGGCCTTCTCTGCTCCCTGGCCCCAAGCTCCAAAATTTCTTCCATCACTTAAGCTCCTACATAGAATTCCAAATGCTTTCACTATCTCTACCGGGTGAGCACCGAAGTCCAGGCCAAACTGTGTTGTATTTTTACATTTGCTGATAAAGATGTGTTGGGTGGTGCTGCTTTTCTTTCTACCTAAGGACATTGCTCCCATCCTGGAAAGAAAGGAAGACTGGACCAGGGAGGCCTTGCCTCCGCCAGCAGAGTCACCTGCTCCTGGGTAGATATTGATGGGGTGGACGAACGTGGATGCCAGTGAGAACTGGAGACAGGGAAGAACAGCTCAAGATATCTGCTTTGCTTTTCATTCTAAAGATAAGAACTTATTTTCAGGCCTAAGTTTGCAAAAAATATCTAATGTCAATGTGCTGCCAGCAGTGGGTACACAGTTAAGGTCCTTGCCTGAGGGAGGAAGGAGCAGCCTGTGGCCTGTGTGAGCACCCGGCTACCACCAGTTCAGATGTCGTCCCTCCCTCTGGGAGCCAGGCCAACCACCAGATCGGCTGCAGAGCCAGTTATTTGTACAAAATGTTTGAAATGGACATCAGACGCAGTACACTTGGTGATAGGCTGGAGGCCTGTATAATTTATCATCCAAACTAGGTGCTTTTGAAAGAGGGCGTTGTGAATAATTGCACCCTGTCAACAGATATGAACAGAGCAGACCTAGGCAGAGCAGCACACATGGCCAGGCCAGGAGAGGAGACCTTTTTAGGATGCCTGCCTGTTCTCCTTGGTAGGTTTTCAGTGAAAACATTTATAGCTTCCCCCAGGCCCCACCTTCAGGGTTATGCTGCCTGGAAATGATTTTCGAAGTGTATTTTAGGACAAAACAGTTCTGTTGAAGACAATGTCCTCACAAATGTGTAGCAATAGCTACAGAAGAAACATGTTCCCAGTGTGGTTAAGGGAGACTCTAGAATTAGAAAAGAAGCCCCAAATGAAAGACCTTATGTAAGGGCTTAATTTTGTCCTTCAGAAAACAAAGTGGCCAGTGTCCTCTTAACGACGTTTCCCACTCATCTTCCACCTCATAATCACCTGTGTTCCACTGGCTCTGTCCTATTTCACTTTTTGTAAAAGGTCAAGGTCACCAACAGCCTGGAAATTTGGTTTGAGTTTATCAACAGCAAGGAAGCCTGGGCATGGGATCAGGCATTACGCCTCTATAGCGTAGGCTTTTGTTTTTATTTGAAATATCTTTGTTCCACCATCTCAAACAAGAAAATGCCATCGTTCAATAAGGAGAATAACCCTGAATTGCTGCAGGAAAAGAGACAGGGTTGGGGCGAAGGAGCAGGAGGGAGTGTAAATAAAGGAAAAGCCTGGGCAGACTACAAGAAATATTTAGCATTCCTGGCTTCCCACAAAGGGTAGGTCAAAGAGAGGGAACGAGCAGTAAGGATGGAGCATACACCACAACTACTCTTTTTCGGCCCCAATCCAGTCCACTCTGTCACAGAAACAGTCCTAGTGAGAAGACCCGGAGACTACTCAGCAGTGCTGTGAACACTCCCGTGTAATTGCACCCATGACTGTCCACACCGGACAAGGTCAGGGTCGCCGCAGAGACAGCTTTGTGGCTGTCTCTGTTGGCTTTGTGGCTGTGTGTTAAATGCTCTCAATGTAGCAACCGGCAAAGCCATATTCAGAGCCTCGTGGGTTTAAGGGATGGGACATGTACAGGCAGCCCCAGGCCCTGTTCAAAACAAAGCCAGCTTCTTTTGGAGCAGTTGCAGGCAGGCACTATGTGTCAGAGCCCTGCTCTCCGGGTTTCTGATCTTTCTGGAAAAGGAGCCGTGTCCACTGATTCCTGCGTAGAGAATCAAAGACGTGCCCCCTCTCCTCTGAAACTCTGGAAAAACCACACACAGTCATCCAATAATCCAGTATCCAACAAGACAAAACAGCCATTCAGTGTAAAAGAGATGTGGTCATCACCAGACTCTGCCTGCTGCTCTGGTTTCTTTGGGGGCATGCAGCCGCTGCCACAGGATCTATAAAATGCTGTGTTGAGGCAACTTCACTAGGTTTCCAGCAGTGGGAATTTCCAGCTACTGGAAATACCCGAGTCCAGCAGCTCATTTGTTTTTTCATGAGTCTTTCGATATAGATCAAAAGGCAGTGTTGGCTTAACTGCCTTAGGGGCAAATGTCCTGTGATAGGTTATGTGCCGAAGGATGCAGGGAAAAGGGTGCATGCAGCAGGGAAACGTGCGGAGGCCACGTGGATGAGCAAGTCTGGGTGCTAAAGCTGAGCTGTGATTCCAGTTGCCAGGAGTCCCCAGCGGGGGGTCCTCTCTGCCTACATAGTCCCCACAGAGGTTGCAATTTGCCACTCTCAATAGCTGGATATGTGGTGGGGATCCTTTTGGAGTAGCCTTAATTTCTGCTTGTTCGTTCCTATAAACAAATAGTCTCCATTCCTGCACCTCCCGTCCTAACTTCTAGTGCTTGTTGATGAGCCCTGGAAGTGTAGTGGAACTATGTCCCTCACACCTTGGTTCAGAAGTCATGACTGCAGAAAACTTGAAGCATCTGTGTATTTTACAGGAAGAGCAAAGGAGTCGAAGCAAGTGGCCTCACCGTGTGATGGCTTTGAGCTGGGATGTGGGGGCTTCATACATTTGGTTCTTTGGTTCTCACGGCGGTAGCCTCTGGTTTTGCAGATGAGGAGAGTCACCCAAAGAGGTGTAGTCACCTGCCCTAGGAGCCTGGCTGGGAGGTGACAAAAGCAAGCTTCTCCATATCTGTCTTGTTCCCAAATCCATGCCGTTTCTACCACGGTAGCTCACCAATTCCACATACTTAGTCAGCCTAAGGAGGCAAAATTTATAAACCTGAAAACTTTAAACACTAGAGGTGTTACATTATGACAAAAATCAGTCTTATTCAGCAGGCAATTGGCTCATTTGCTGCAAATTGTGTTCCATGCCCAAGTTGCATTTCTGGTGGAGCAGAATTTAATTTCTTTTTTTTTAAATTTGTTATTTATTTCTTGAGGAGGATTTCCAGCACAAGGGGAATTAGTGTATCTTTCAGTCCTCCAGTCAAGACCCTGTGGGAGGTCTAGCCATGTGCCAATGTCACATTCTGTGCTCAGTGATGGCACAATCTGCAGGGATGGTGGGTCAGGGCTGCCCACCAAGAGCCACCAAGATGCCTTACAATTACTGGTGGCACAGAAAATCCCTCCCCTTCTATAGACATTCACTAGGCACCTGCTCCGTACAGAACGCAATGTTGAAACCGGCTAGGGTAAAACGAGACATAAGATTCAATCTCTAGCCTTCAGGGACTGACAGCAGAAGGGGGTAAGAAGCCAGCTGGCTGTGTAAGAAAAATGCCAGATGGTAGATAGAAACGGCGCTCTGGCAGTTCCAAAGGGGAGCAGTATCACTACATCTACTGGGAGATTGGTGCAGGAAGCTTTGAGCTAGACCTGGAGGTATGTGTAGGAGTCCCACAGATCAGCTGGGGAGGGAACACAGGAGTGAGCACACAGAGGAGGATGGGGTCTGTGTAAATAGGGGTGAGTCATCTGGCTTGTCTGGATTGTGGAATATATGAGAGGGAGTAGTAGGAATGAGACTTGTTTACTGGGCTTGCACTTCACCTTGAACTTCAGTTGATGTAAAATTCATCATTCAGGCTTGTCCTCCCAGGTAGGACCAGACTCCCCAGTCCGCAGGCAGCCATGGCCCAGCATCAGGCAGCAAACTGCTCTTGTGTGAATGTGCATTTGGGTCAGAGATGGAGGGGGTGCTGCTGTGCTTTCCTCCCTTATAAACTCAGGGGAGTCTATGAGAACTAACCTTGCTGGTTGAAAAGTGTCTGATCTCACTGAACTATAGATTTTTCTGTCCTGAAGCTATGACCCCCTGAATGGAAGGCAGGGGGACAGAAGACACTGAGGAGGTCACCTCTCCTCAAGGCCCTTTTTCGGGTCCCCAGCACTCCTCAGGTGGTTGGCCAGCATCACTCCCCACCTGGTTCCAGGTAGCAACTACCTGTCAACGAAGATGTAAGATGTTTGCCCATGTGGTTTCAGTGCCAGTCTGAGACTTAAGACAAAATGAGACAAATTATGCCTCACTGTACTGTGTTAATTTCTGGTGAAGTATTTTCTAAAACCACTCCAGACCCAGTCACCCATGGACTTGCTCCCATGGGCAGAAGTGAGTAATTAAAAAACCTGCTTAGACTTTTTTTTTCTTTTCATTGACTCATGAAAATGTCTGCTTCTAAATTCGCCTCCAATTTATCAGCTAAGATGCCTGTTGTACATCACAACTGACTGCGAAGTTAGAAATGTGGGTGACGGGCTCACCCAGACTTGGTGAATCATACTCCCCAGTCTGAGAGGTAGACAGAGCTAAGTCTGTGGGTTTTGTTTTTTATATGCTCTCCCTGAGTGAATATGATACACAGCCAGGGTGGAAAACCACTGCTTCAGGCAAATGTCTTATTTGTATCATATTTTCTATTCATTGCATCTAGAATTTCAATAGTGAGGCAGAATCTTATGGATAGTCCTGTAGCACTTACTGAATGACTGGTATGGGGAGCAGGGGTGCAGTATGCAGTGTGTCCTTCAAGAGACTGGGAAGCAACTTCTGTGGGGGTACAAGTTAGCCTCTCATGGCTCATGGAGCATGGCATGGGAAAGTTCAGCTTCCCCATGATGCAACTGAAGAAAGAAGTGACCTTGTGGAACACACATGGCTCTGGATTCCAGTGCCTCTGCTCTGGCCCCCTGCATCTAGATATTCCCCATCACCTTCCCCCCTCTTGGGATAAGATGTCATGAATGAACAGATCAGACTCATGGAAAAATTGTGTTCTTGAAGTGTGAGGGGGAATGGATGTAGATAGCCAAGTGCCTTGACCTTATTTTGAGACCCTGGCAATCACTGGCCATAGAACACCTTGCAATCATTGAAGAAAGGATAACGCCCACCGCTGTGTCCGGTTTATCCAACTCTCCCACATTGACTTTTAAAAATTCCAGATCTTGGGACTTGGAAACCAAGAATCGTCTACTTCCACCCCAACTTGAGCCCAGCTTCATTGTTGGTGCTGAGTGACCCAGATCTCAAGGATAGATTTCTGCTCCCAGGTGCCATCTGGGCTGAGCTGCTGAAACAGGAAGAGATAGAGGCAGACAGCATGGAAAACTGGAAAGGGAAACTGGGAGGGTGAGCAGACAGAATGAGGTGGTCTTCGTTCTTCCTTGACCCAGAGTCTGGTTATATGAACTCACCTACTCCTGACACCTGACACTCCATAGGGCATCCATAAAATGCACCCTGTTTAGTGATGAAAGGACAACAGAGTAGTCACATCCAGGAAATCGATGGGATGTCTTGTTCAGACATTTCATTCAGACTCTGCGTGAGCAATGGCGAGCTAAATGTGACATGAGAGAGCCTCTCCATTTTAAGAGGCAAGCTGTCTGAGGAAATCTCCCTTGCATGCAGGAGCATGTCTCTTTGGCTACTTAGGGCTCCCTCATGACTCCCCTTCCTCCTCAGGCTATCAGAGATAAACTGTAACTGGATATGCCCTTCCCTCACCCCCCCACCATACATGCATGTGTATGCACACACACACACACACACACACACACTCATATTACATTCAGATTCCTGCTCAGTCTCCAGAAGCCCTTACCAGGTCCTGAACTCCAAGGTCCAAAATGTTTGTGGCAAGAGAAACCATTCTAACTTGAAAGTTTTAATAGCAAATAAAGGAAGTGACCCAGGCTGCAAATGGCCCAGGCAAGGCCACCCCTATTGGGCTGTGACTATCACAATAGGTGATTGTTTGAAAGTGTTTTAATGAGTCTCAAAACATCCTACATAATATCAGCCTCCACATCAGTCCTCCTGACAGACTCCAGTAAATAACATGAGTTGACAGGACTGAAACAGCTTGCTCAGGAGTAAATGAGTAGAATTAGAATGAACAGACAAGAAAGAAAAATTGGTGCCTGGGTCACAAGGAACTTTTTGTTAGGAACGCTCTGGGGGATTTGGTGGGATGTGGTGCCACTGACTAATCACCAATAGAGAAAGTTTACAGTCTTTCCACCATGCCAACGCCTTTAATAACTTGAAAAGCACAAGAGGTGGCTGCTAATTTCAAAGACAGTTATATGAAGCTTTTATGGAGTGTGGTGCAGAGCGTGTAGTTAGCAGCCTACAAGATAATGAACCCTTTCAATGGAGCTTTCAAAAAACAGTTTTTCTTTTTGCTAGAGCCAAAGGAATAGCCATTTTCTTGTTACTGTAAGGCAGAAAAATATATATGAAGCTGAGTCTCTTATATTGCACACAAGAGGCTGTTTTCCTCAGCGAGGGCATCTGCCATCAATGTCCAGGTTGTCCTAGCTTTGATGTCATCATATGGACACACCTTTACCAGGAAGGGAACAGATTTAGAAGGAAGGGATAGCATGTGTTGGGAACCATCCCCATTGCCCTGTGAACCCTGGATCCTAGGAATTTTCTCCTGCTTTCATGTGATAGCACTGAGAAATGGTAGAAATGCTTGTGCCCCCAAATATCATGAGATGGACTAACCAGAAATAACATGGTGGGTTCTGAAGCTAAAGAGCAAAAGAAACCATGAGAAGAGCAAGACTTCAGGTGTGCCCTGGGGCAGAGAACACAGGTAGGGAGCAGGTGATGCCCTCCCAGTCTATGGCCATTTAACAAAGTCCTGTTCCCTCTCAGTGCTGTAGATTAGGGGTGGATGAAGTGGGCATTTGATGAACCTGAAATCTCTCAGCCATAGTGACAAGCAGATAATAAACTTCCACCACTGAGGCAAACAGCTGTGATTTTTTTTCCCACCTCTTTTCTTCCTCTTCCACCTTCTGTTTCTGTTTTTTCTTCTCCCATTCCCTCCCCCATCTCTCTATCTGCTGGAGTCTATTTGTATAAACGCATGAACGTACTGACACAGAGAAATTTGCTTAGTCCATTTTGAAAATCATTTTGTGGATACACGTACTATCACACTTGAATTCAATGTCCCTTCATCTCAGGATAAGGCATGCAAGTATGAGAATGGCAGGCATAGGCATGGCTGCCCCTACCCCACCCACTGTACCCCCTGCCTCCCTCCTCCTTTCAACCCCCATACTCAGGAAGCAGGTCAGCCCCTCAGACCCAGACAATTGTGGGCAACAGGGCTTGCATTGGTGGATGGACAATCGTTGGGTCCCACAGGAGCATATCTATTGTTGGCCTTGGCTGACTTCACCCTTTGAACCACAGTGAACCTGTGGTGGCTGAAGCAATAGTGTCAACCCTAGGCTGCCTGCAAAGAGGATCCATGAGATCAAATCCTACTGACCAAGGATGGAAAACATAAGCAAACAAAATAATAACAAACAAATTTAAAAAGGCTTTCTCTGGGGCCAGTTCGATGGAGCAAAGAAGATACTGTAAACAAAGCAAAGACATTAGTTAAAAGAAAATAATTATTTCCTG
The DNA here is from genome assembly GCA_004024945.1 of Uropsilus gracilis. Classification (NCBI taxonomy): domain Eukaryota; kingdom Metazoa; phylum Chordata; class Mammalia; order Eulipotyphla; family Talpidae; genus Uropsilus; species Uropsilus gracilis. The sequence goes on along the minus strand of PVHY01000980.1, from coordinate 24,994 downwards.
TATCAGCAGTGGCAACCAGCATAGTCTTTCTAGTCACTTAATTCAGTCTTGTTGTTAGCAACATGCCTGCTGACTTCATTTGGATATTTTTTTTAGGATCTATTTCTGCCTTTCCTGTGATAAGGAGAATTTAATCATTTCTGGGGTCTTTTTCTGCAATATACATCATGTTTTCATTTTCTGAAACTCTAAGTGGTTGCTAGTTCATGGCAACCCCTTCTAGAAGCTTCTGGCATCTACTGTGCCACAAAGGAAAACTCATAGCTTTACGCACATCCAGCAGCTTGAGGGCTTGCTTGCTTGGAGCTGCCACATGGGCAACTGGAATGACAATGAAGGTGGTTTAATCAATGGAACTGTTGCCAGGTACTATTCTAGACACAAATGCCTAGGGTATTATAATTAATTCTCTGAGGTTAATAGGGAAATGATGGCAACTTTCACATTTGGGGCTTGCATGAGACATTTCTCCGTCTGAGGGAATTCTGTGGGGGTATTCCATGACTAGAGAATGAGGCCAGGACCAGAATGAGGCCAGGACCGGAATCTCACTCCCTGAGAAAAGTGCTGAGAACCACTAAGAGGGGTCTTTGGAGAACCTCATTGCACTTGGTGAAAGACCTCACTCTTGCTGTGCTCTGTGTCACTGTCTCTGGCTTATGCTTCCTCAGCACAGGGCTTGCTGGTCTGCCCTGGGTTCAAGGCAGACAAAACTAAGTGGGGGTCTTTTGGGTTCCCCAGGTACAGCAGGTCATTATAATTTTCTTGGTGAAGAAAATCCACCCCTGGCCTATGTGGAGCTAGACATTATCTGAAGATCTTATTTTGTTATCCATCATTTTAAAATGTTTTCATAGTTTCTAAGAACCTACGGATGATGTTAAGTGAGGACCTATTGTTATCATTTCCTCCCATTTCATAGATTCTCATGGAGAACACTTTTTGAAGAAATGCTTTTTCAAATCACAGCATTGTTTATAGCTCAGATTAATCATAGGCTCAAACTGTCACATTATCCAGTGCTTAGTAGTCAGGTACCAAACAGCTGAAGTAAAAAAGACTAAGCTGATTATGATATGCAGGCAGTAAGTCACTCTGATAAAAAGGGATGCAAGAGAAGCAGCTGGAAGTCTGTCTCCCAGCCACGTGCCTTTGCTCTCTGGGAAAGAGTTATTAGTGCAGACAGCGACTCATAGGTTTTGATTAGTTCATTCAGTCCACAATAAAATCAAGAAATGTGCTGAGCTTTAAATAGCTGTCTTGCTAGAGAAAACCCAGTTGTGGCTACACTGGCCTACAGACAAATGTCTACAAACATTATACTCTTGTTCAAAGCATCATAGGAAACAAATGCTTCAAGCCTCAAACAAGACCTTTTTAATGGCCGCAGCAAGTAAGTACAAATGAGGACCAATGCATCCTTAACTGAGAGGGTTTCCTAACTTTGCCCACCCCCAGACCACCTCCCAGGTTATGGGCAACTATCTCATAAGTTGAGGGCTCTAGCTTTATGGTCATTGAGTTAATTTGGGGGAAGTTCAAACTCCATAACCTGCTCCATTCCGACTCCTGGCCATGCCTCTTATATCTCCAGGCAGGGTGTTGAATTTGGTCATGATTTTCTTTTTTACCCTTGGCCAGTGAATCCAAGGCAGTAGCAGTAAGGCACTGAGACCACAAAAAGATGTGTGCTGTGGCTAGGGGACTGGTGTAATGGGAACTCGAGTCCCAGTTTTCCCAGTACCATCTTATTTATGCCAGTTGTTCTAAAGACCAATCTATCATGCACTTGCTGCTCTCCATTATTCCCCTCTTAGGACTTTTTAATGTGCTGCATCAATATCCACTTAAACTTCATGACATTTCAGTCAGGCAGGTTTGTTGTCTTCCCATGGTATAGATTAGGAAACTAAAAGAGGTTAAGTAACTTCCCCAAGATCACACATCTAATGACAAATGGGACAGAACGTAAACATAGAGATGTGGAGCAGATACAGTACCTTCTGCAGAGCCCCAGAGCATAAAGGACCATCTTCTCATGCATTTGTTCTTCTCTGTTATGTTAATCTTCCCAGTCTTAGGGTTCTTCTACTGCATATTCTTAGCACTAAACCATAGTTAAAATGTCCATTTTGCAGACAGTTTTATAACATCTGAACTTCGGTGACCTGCTCAGATATCACAACACCTTACATTTGGCTCAGCTATGGTGAGAACAAGTCTATGAATGAAGCCCAAGTGTTTATAGATGAGAACAGTCTTACTGCTTCATTTTAGAGTTGAGAAAGATCTTGCCTATTACTTGAAAAATCATGTCCAGATTTTAATTCAAACAGCTTTGATCGGTGGGACCTTGTCCAGATATTTCTATGTATGATGTCATATATTAAAAAAAGAAGAAAGACCATGGAATATTGCCCTGGGGAACAGGCCATGATGCACTTGAACTTGAATGCAACTGTAATTGGGGATAAGGCCAGAGCAGAGGGCTTAGTAACTTCAGATTCTGAAATTTCACAGATTCCATTCTAGAGCTCTTGAATACATTATCAAAATGTCTTCCTGAATTTTCTTAACTTTGCCATCTTGAGCTCTTAAAGAAAAACAGGAGTTATAAATTTTGGAATCCATAATAGGAAAAGGGGTGAGAGATTTTGAAACCAGTTGCTTCATGCCTGGTTAAGCTTCCCCTGGCCCAAGCTAGAGGGATGAGCTTGCCTCTCTGGATTCCCAGGTGGATCACCACCCTGATTTATTTTGAGAGGTGGAAACTCAAGCAACAATTATCTCCTGTCACAGCAAATTAAAAGCCCAGGCTCACCCTTCCCCAGGAGCTTGGGGATTGTTGCCCATGGCCAGCGAAGGACCATAATGACAGGCTGATACCGGTGCATTTCCTTTAAAGGTCTGTGCCACTCATGAAACACGTAAGATAAACAGAGACATAAAAGTCCATGGAAAAGGCCCACAAGTGAGACCAAGAGTCTCTGCCAAGAATGGAGTGTATTTTGATTCTGTGGGGGATGGAGGATTGTGGTCAAAGGAAGTGCTCAGTGGAAGGTGAACTGTAGACTAAGTTTAGGATAATGAGGAAGCTGGGGTATGACACTGCAGAAATGGGGGGGAGGAAGTAGGAAGTGACCCTGGTGACTCTCCCCCTACCCCCCTCCAGGTTTTCAGAGGATTGTCCATTCTTATTCACTTCACTGAGAATCTCCATTTCTTCCTGGAGTTCTTCCTAACCCTTACCTCTTTCTCCTCCCCCCAAATATACAGGACAGCCCAATCTTGTGCTGCTTGGAATTTTTACTTGGAATGCCTCTTCTCTTTTATAGTCTGTGTTTGCTTTATTGCCATGAACTCAATCAAAACCCTTCTCTTTCAGGAAGTCCTCTAGGATTGGTACTTCTAGGCTCCAGTACCTCCTCTTGCTGTTTCCATATGTAGTTATCTCTGCCACTGCAAGTGGTAGAGATTTGTGGTTGTTGCTATTTGCTGGGACTTAGTTTGAACTTTGTTACAGTATACCATCTACAGGAATAAAGATTTTTGGTTTTTCCTTATGCTTATGCCTTACATGTTTAACTTCAAAAAGTATTTCACATCTACCTTCTAATTTTGTCTTTGATATTACCTGATGAGGTAGTTGGGTGGGGAAAGCCGTTGCGATTACTGATGGGAGTGTTATAGAGCCAACTGACTCAGTGTGGGCTTTGGCTGGGCAGGCTTCTGATCTGTGTAAGCCCTACTTCTCTCATCTGTAGAGGGATAACAGTGGTTCCTGCCCACAGGTTATTTTAAGGATTAAATGAGATAACACAGGGAACATGTTGCCTTACCTCACACAGAGAAGGTACTCAGTAATATTGTCATTATTTTGATGATGATGGAACTCAAATCTAGAGAAGTTACTATATAAGACTTGGCAAAGTGGATGTGAGGTGACCAGAGGGGTTGATAAGACAGATCTGATTCTATTTACTGTTCTCTCATGGCAAGTCACTTTGCCTTTCTGAACCTCAACTTCTACATTAGCAATAACAATAATACCATCTATCACATCAGTCACTGTGGGTTTGGGAAGATTAATTAAAAAGTATTCTTGAAAGCATAGCATTGCGACACTCCTCAAAAATGTTCACTTAATTCACCTGCATAATTCATGCACCAGGTCAAGGCCAAGACAGATTTCCTTATTCCTGGAGTTTTTTCCAATGGGCAGTATTTTCCACCTGAGTGCCCTGAGTGCTGCTACCACAGCTCTAAGCACCCAGTATAGAGCAACGAGGGTCTGGGTCAATAGCCTATGGACCCTCCTTTTCTTCTTTTGCCCTCAAAGGCAGTAGGGTCATGCGGAGAAACAGCTCAGAATCTGAGCAGCCATTTTTGCTGTCCCTGACTCTTTAACCTCATCTGTATGTTGACAAAGAGAACAAGAAAGGAGGATGAGAGAGACCTAATAAAAATAGTGTTCTTGTGTTAGAAATTGCGCCACTGGTCCTGAGGCTAAGAAGCAGAGTGGGGAGCCTTATAATCCATTTAGCAACCTGTACCTAGATTGTAAAATAGGTGATTAGTCACCGACTTTATTAATCTCACTGTACTTAAAGACAAGCTGTAAGATATAGCTACTTTCCGAATATTTGCCTACTTGTCCCTGAGTTTTTTCTCTAACATCTATCTCTTTTTTGACCTGCATGGAGAATGTGATCTGGGCTCCGCTCAGGTCATCTACGCAGTCCATGAACAAGTCCAGTGTGAGAACTACCACTGACCTGAAAAGTACACCTTAGCTTCCCTGCTTGGAGACAAATTCTGCTTGGGTTTTTCCATCTGCTTGAAAAGTTCTTCAGGGATCCTTGCAGTCCCTCAAACCAATGTCCCTCTGAAATATTGACCTAAAGGAATGTTCACCCATATAGGCTCAGGACTGGAATGATCTCTTCAGCTGACACTGAGATGCCTTGTTTCCATCCTACTTGCATGGATGTCCTCTTTTCTAAGCATTCTTTGCTCCATAACAATTCAGGAGTCGCTGGGAGCTGTCATATCATAAGGAGGTGAGCACTCTCTCTCCACATGGCCAAAGCAACTGGTGGGAGTAAAGAACTGAGAAGTCGGGTCCCAAATTTGATGTGGCCTTCCAACATGTTGGGAAGATTCCCAAGACTTTCTGTCAGAGATACATGCCCTCACCCTTTCTTTGTTATAAAAAGGTGAGATGCAATGAGACTCTATGTTGTGTTTGAGTCCCCTGGATGTAGAGCACACCATCTCTAGTTATCCAAAGAATTACATTGAGAGCTTTACAACTTCCTCAAGTTCTCTCTTTTGTCAAAAGGGACCCTCAACCATAATTAATTTTTTCATTTCACTTTACTTTTGTTTATACATTGGAATCTTTATTTGGCTCTTGATTAGTAAGCTAATTAATTAGAATATATTAATAAAATATAGCTTTTTGGTTCTATTACATTTAATACAGAAAGAAAATAGTTTTGTTTCTTGTTTTTTAATTTCTTTTGTATATTTCATAAACATATTTGTACTTTTGCTCTTTACTAGGGAAACCTTTATTAAATATGACATACATAGACTTCTATGATACACATACCTTTAAAAGAGTGACTATACAGAGTTAATTTTATATCATTTAAAGTATGAATATTCTCATCTAATTTTTTTAATGTTTTGTAGTTTAATTATAAAGTTTACACTAATAACTTTTGCTGATATTTATTCAAGAATAAGAGATTTATTATTCTAATTTTAAGCTGCATGAACAACACACAATGTGTTTGTTGTAGTCTCCATAGTTCTTCCACTGTATTACCTGTGAACTGTCACCATACCCTTGTTCATCCCTCCCCTGTTTTGCTCCCTCTCTCCCCACCACCTCCTCCTTTGCTACATGCTTCAGTTGGATGGTCAACTTGCTAGTTTTGACTCCTTCTTGACCTTTTGTTTGGTTTCTCTATCTTCCACATATGAGTGAGACCATTCTGTATTTATCTTTTCCCTAACTAATTTCAACTAGCATAATCCCTTCCAACTCCATCCATGTTGGCACAAATGACATAAATTTGCCTTTTTTGTATAAATATACCACAACGTTTTTTTATACCACAACTTTTTGATCCATTTGTCTATTTTGGGTCATTTGTGTTATTTCTGTATCTTGGCTATTCTAAATAGTGATACAACAATTTGAAAGAGAAAGGAGATGCCATGAATTTGTTTTGTACCTGACTTCAGTATCTGTGCAATCTTTCTGATATTTTCTTACTAACTTAGCTTTCTCACTATCTTATCTATCAATTATTTATTTCTGTACAACAATCTACTCCGGCTTAGCAGCCTAAAGCCATGATCATGCATTTGCTTACAATCTGTAAATTGGCTCAGTGAGGCAGTTCCTCAGCCCTGCAATCAGTTGGCAGGTCAGGGAGTAAGGAGCAAGGGAAATGCTGACAAGGGGACTGACTGATCCAGCAGCTCTCAGTGGCGATGGCTAGAACTACTAGGATGACCAGGATTCTCTTCATGTGGTTGCTCAGTCTTGAAGAGACCAAGTTGGGAATACTCACTCAGGAGTCTCACAGCAACTTGAAGGTGAGAGCATGCACCCAAAGCTTAAGATCATTCCTGAAACTTTATACTGAGGAAAGCAAGTCATAGGGTTGGTCCAGATTCCAAAGCATGGGGAATTAGACTCCACTTTTTCTTGGTGGAGCTGACAAATTCATAGTGCAAAGAAAGCGGTTAGAGGTAGAAAAAAATCTCTGGGAACCTTCTTATACTCTATCACAGCCACAAGGTTGCAACTTATTTATAAATTATTCCTCTCATCTTTCAAGAATAGCCTGATCCTTAGTGTCAAGGGCAGGTATGTACCCCAACTCTGCCCCTCTCTGCTGTACAAATTGAGTGACATTGTTTAAGTGTGAATGCAGAATGAATATTCATGGAATGCCAACAGTGTGCAAGCACAACACACACACATAGTCGTATTTAATTCTCAAAAACACTTGATTCTAATTCTCATTTTGTGACAAAGAAAGTTGATAAGCAGGAAGAGTTAATGGCTTATTTGCTTTCACTCATATGTAAGGGATGGAACTGGGGGTTTCTTCATCTGTAGAATGGGAATCATGAAACTACTCACATGGTGGGGAGGATAGACTATGACACTACATGTGAGAGGATCTGGTAATTTGTGGACTGCACAAGTGTTAGTTGCAGTTTTCATTAAGCCAGGCAGACTTCTTTGGGGGAAAGGGGCGGGGTTGTCTAGGAAGGCGCCAGAGCATCTGAGCCAGACGCCAACTGTTGTGTGTCTCTCAGCTGCTATTTGCTTTGGCTTTAGACCAAATCCTTCACCCAGTGCCTTTGGCAATGATGGACAAGGAAAAAACCCTGTGGGCCAGGTGGCAAGCCAGGACATGCTACAGGTGAGGACACAGTCTTCCCCCAAAGGCACGTTTCCTGTGGAAGAAGGGAAAGACATGAGTTCCTGCTTTACTGCCTTAGCAGCAGATCTGGGTGGAGGAATTGAATATTTTTAAATTGGCTCAAGGTCACATACATAAATACATACATATCCTTGAATTGCTCCAAGCTTGCTTTTTCTTAACCCTGCCCTTCACTAGATACCCCAATTTATTCCACTTTAATCCAAACTCATCCCACTATAATATTATAGAACTCTTCCACATCTTTGTCCTTAACAAGTAAGTGTTCCCTCCATTTCCTTGTACCAATATGTGGACCACATTCTCTGAGGGACTATGTTCTCTGAGGTTAGCAGCAAGGACAGCCTTCTCTGATCTTTTCATTGCACTTCTATCTTCCTTCCACAGGCAAAGTCTCTTCTTCTGTTGAGCTTCATACTATTCAGAGGCAACATACTCTGCTTTGTGGCTGTCACCCACTAATCTCCCATCAGTTACAATCATCAACCTTTAAGAATTTCAGACTCTCACTCATATCCTACCTGCCACCACCAAGGACAACTTTAACAATGATTCAACATTCTAGTCCATGATTTCTTAACTTTTACAACTCTCTGCCCTTCATTCACACTCCAAGACAACTGCATACAAATAAAGACCTCACATAGGGCAGACAAACTATGCATTTGAAGAAAAACAGATGCAGTTGAAGATGGTTGAACTGGGTCTTTGGGTTGAAGAACAAGAAGGGAGGGAGGTTTCAGTTACTTACGAGGAGGAATCTCCTAATGGAACTGCTCACTGCTGAGAAAGTCTGTTTTGCAGGCTGATTACACAAAAATTTTTTGTAAAACAAAAGCAAAATACCAGAAGCATATGGCAAAAGGAAAGTTAGATTTGGAGTCACAAAATTTGGTTTTGAGTTTTCCTTCAGCTCCTTTACCAACTAATGGAAACTAGACAGAACTGAACCTCTCAAACTCCAGTTTTCTCATTTCTACTTCACTGAGTCATAATAACTACCAAATAATATCAAGAGTGAGAAGATGATTGTAAACTGTAGAGTGCTCAACAAGTACCACTATTGCCCCTGGGGAGACAAAATGTGTGAATGTATAACTTGCACAGTTCCTTTTTTTTTCTTTTCATTTTGTTAAACCAAAAATGAGAGAAGACCATTAAATAGTGAACCCTGATTAATTTGAATATATATATTTTTCACCCCCTATCAAAAGTCTAGATTATTTCTAAAGGTGTAAGTCAGTAATGGTGGGAAAGATGGAAGAAGCAAATGACAGCACATGCTGGGACCAGGACAGGGAGCTGGAGGAAATTGACTCTTCAGGCATTTTGAGAAAGCAGGAAGAGGCCCCATTTGTACTACAGAATGTCGGAGATAATCAGCTGCCAGAACTGATATCCTCTTTGCATTCCAGCTAGAAGACTGAGTGTCTTCTCTGAGGAACCTCAAGAGCTCAAGAGAAAATACCTCAAGATGCTGACACTGGACATTCCAGTCAGACATTCTGATGTTCAATAAGAGCTACCCATGTTTTGAAGTTTCCAGTTAAATTTTTAGTGCTATAAATGTGTAAAGGTAGCTAAATACCATCACACATTTGAGGAAAACCTCCTATGATGGAAAGCAAAACAATTTTAAAAAGCAATTTAGAGGAGGCAGAGATTTTGTAAGAGATATAATTGTGTGTATTTGTGTGTCTCCCAACCTCATTTCCCAACCTCATGTAATATTTCTGTAGAGAAATATTACAAGCATAATATATTATTTAAAAAGAAAGTCATATAAAAAAAGCTTTCAGAGATCAAAAGATAAGATAGCACAAATAAAGTTGAAGATATCCTTCAGTAAGAAGACAGAGTAGGAAAGGAAAGTTAGGAAAAATAGAAAATGACTCCCAGAAGCCTAATATGCAAACAATAGGAGAAAAGACAAAATGTGGGAGGGGAGGAGGGAGGAGGGAGGGGAAGAATCAAGAAAGACATAATTCAAGAAAATTTTGCAGTATTGAAAAACATGAGTTTCTATATTGAAAGGCCATACCAAGTGCCCAGTGGTGAATAAACACATATCAACACATTTTGAAATTTCAAAAAGGTAAAGGCAGAGACAAGATGATATAGATTTTAAGAGAGAAAATACAGAAAGAAAAAAAGAATCATCATGAAATCAGCCTTTCCAGTGGCCACATTGTGATTTAGAATTATAATCTTGAAAGGAAATGATTTGCAACCTAAAATTCAATGCTCAAAGAAAACATCAATGCAGAAAAATGATAAAATAAGATTTTTTTCCAGATATTCAAGATCACAGAAAATATATACTTCCTATTCAACATTTTGCAGAAAGTTTCTATACAATGTACTTAATCTAATGAAGGATTAAGTCAAATAAGAAAAGACACGGAATACAAAAAGGAGAAGCCCAATGCAGGACAAAGACCAAGAGTTTTTCTATAATGATGTGGAAGAATATAGCAGGACAACAACTGTGACTCAGTGATAACGGTTAGCAGATAATACAGACATAGGCCAAAAGGCTCCAGAAATCTCCAGGATGAAATTGAGTGACCATTTGATGTGTTTGGATGTATCAGATGGGGACAACTGGTGGAGAATTTGAAGCTATAGTAGAAAACTAACCAAACAAAAAACAAAGCTAGTAGATTGTTAATAGCTCCAGAAAATACAAAATGTTATTCAAGAATAGAAATTAACAAATGTACCATATGGGTTAGCCATGATACTATTTACATGGTCATGAAAATATAAACACTGAATCTTGATCTAACCAAAATTATAACTGCAATGGGAGGATAGGGGAACTCTGTGTGTGTGTGTGTGTGTGTGTGTGTGTGTGTGTGTGTAGAGATGAAAAAGAACAAAATTCTCTATTTTACATGGTAAGAAGTCAACAGATAATACCAAAATATGAGAAACCAGGAAGTAACAATACAAGTGTGTTACTTAAAGTTCAATACGGAAATTCAGTTATTTGAGTGGAAAATCATTGCTCTGAGGAAGAGAAAGAAGAGAAATTGTTCATTTTTGTTATAAATATGAAAAAGAGTTTCATTCAACAAAATATGAAGCTTATAATTTCAATAAAAATACAAGTGAAAATTTAAAAAATAACATAGATATTTCTCCTAACTATCTACTTATAAGGCTGTTCATACCCTGAGGTGAGACTGAGATCAGGGACATGGGACTACTTACAATCCCATCCCTCTTGTCTGTTTTTGCATACCTCTCATATTTTCAAAAGTGATATCTCTTCTCATCTGAGAGGTTTCCTAGCTCCCGTTAGAGGTTATCCTATATAACTTTTCTAGCTCCTTCTAACTCTCATATAGTACATAAAAATATACAAAATCAACTGAGTTATTTGGACACATGCCAAGAGTCTATGGGGTTGATGGATGACTGAAGTGGCTAAAGCCAAGGAGAAGTCAAGGAAGTTTCCCAGGAGGAGGGAGTCACCTGTGTCACCTCTGGTTTTTGAAACAGTGCACCTGCCACATCTGAGTTAATGCTTTTTAATGTTCTTCTTTCTTCACATAGTTGAGTACACAAAGTCACAGCTTTGTGGGATACATATTTTCAATGACTATGTGGTTAGCCATGAATCCTATTTATATGGTCATGAAAATATAAACATTGAATTTTGATCTCACCAATATTGAGGCATTATATAATAACAGAACTGTATCTCTGCTGTCTAGCTGTTATGTCTCACATTAAGAGGAAGAGTTTCAGTAAAGTTTGCAAGAATGCCAAGTTGCAAGCGCAAGTAGATACATAATAGGAGTCAGGTTTTTTGATATTCTTGGAAACAACTTTCACTGATTTTCACCAGTTTCACTGTTGGCTACCAAGCATCAGGCGAGAGCCATCTTCCTGGCAAGGCAGAATGCAACAAGAGATGAGGGAACCTGAGACTTGAAGCAGTAGTTGGTTCTTTGGCAAATCAAATGGCTTGTGATAACCTCATTCCAGGATTTAACATATCTTGTGCCAAAAATGCAAAATGCCAAGTGGAAGAAAAGCACTAGACTTCTCAAGGGCCCTATTGGAGAGCCCTCACACACCCCATTCAAACATGATTGCTCTCATTATCACCTCCCAACATGGTCAGGGCCCCACCCCCCACCCCCCAAGGGAAGTGCTCAGGTTTCCTTCCGCTCTTTTTCAGGCTTGAAAAGACTTGTCAGAGAGCCCTTGTGTGGGCACTAACTTAGAATGCCCCAGTCTCTGTGAGATGACATTTCTGCAAGAATCCAGAACACTATATGGATGTGCTGTTGTTTGCTAAGTGACTTGCTTTGTTGGGGGAGGACCATTTCCATGAGGTTACAGTTGTGCTGGGGAGTCACCATAGACTCAAGTTTATAAAATAAATATGATGAGGTATTGTGCAGCTGTGTCAGTTAAAATCCTTTGAGAAGCAGACTGAGGTGGGAAAGAGGAGCAAAGAGATTTATTGGGATGTTAAGACTGCATAAGATAAAAGGAGAGAAGTCTGCATTGGCAAGGAAAGTCTTCTGTAAGACAGATTTTTGTTGTTTTAATTGTGTTATTTTTTTTTAATCAAGGAACATTGGTTTATAACACCATATATGATATAGGGTTGTGAGTTCACACCTATTCAAAAATATGTGGTCACACCATGCCCATCATCAAAGCACTCATATTCTTCCACAATAGTCTTTTGGGTTTTTTGTTTGTTTGTTTTGTTTTTTGAGGCTAGGTCTCGCTATTTTTTTGCCCGTGGAACCGCAGGCTCACGTTCCCTGGGGTACCATAGACTCAAGCAATCCCCAGCCTCAGTTCCCCAGGTAGCTGGGGTTACAGGCACGCGCCACCACGCCCAGGTATTTTTTTGGAACTAGGTCTCGCTACAGGCCCCAGGTGGGACTCGAACTGCGATCCCTAGCCCCGGCCGCTTCATAGACTGAAGCTTACAGGCACGAGCCACCGTGCTGGCCACAATAGTCTTTTGGAAGCCCTCCCCACTTCACTCTGCATCCAACTCCAATCTAGCCTCTTCTTATGGTAACGGACAAAACTGAACAAAAATAAACCCTGTGAGACATTTGATACCTGAGATGAGAGGACTGGGGAGTAAGGAAAATTGGTCAAGGAAAACTTCAGGCTAACCCAATGGAAACTCCAGAGCAAAGATTGTGCGTTAGAGGAGTTCATGTCAGACAGAAAAGGCCATGTCTTCTTGACCCTCCCCCCAAAACTCAGTTATTGCCTGGGTACTAGCAGATTATGAAATCAGCTCGAATGATGGGGGCAGAATTTGAAGGCATTGCAGTTGGGACCTGTCTATGAATTGAAGTTCACACAGTTCAACATCAAATTCTTTCTCAAAGGAAGTTGTATTGTAAGCCATGGGCTTTCACAGTAAGGGAAAACTGTTTCACAATAAAATGATGATCTAGTGTGAATTTCTGCATTAAGCTAAGATGTAATGGATATGGAAAACATTATTGCAAATCACTATCTATGTAAAGGCTGTACTGAACTTATTGAAATGTGGATGCTTTGACTTTCTATCCAATTCCACATCATAAAGTCATCAATTCATTACTTTTTAACACATCAACAATTTATTTATAAGCCAGGAACTATGCTTGCTTTCTATGCATTCAGAGATCCGTATTCAAATAATTAAAACAAGTATGAAAAGGACTAATGGAAATGGATATAATAGTGCAGAAGCTCAGAGGAAAGAAGGGAAAAACCATGCAATGATTAGGTCCTTGTTTGACCCTTAGGTGGGAGCCAGCTAATTGACTTCATTGTACACTAACTTTAATCTGTGTGGTTCAGGTGTGCTTCCAAAATAGGCTTGAATCTATGGTCAAGTGATTATGAACAACTATTTTTAGAACAGAGTTCTCTGTTGAAGGAACAGTCTCAAGTTGATGGTCAAGTTTGTAGCACATGATAGTCTGAGGCAGAAAATGGAGTACCAACTCCATCCCAACCACCTGACCCTCTATGCCAGGTAGAGTCTTGCCGATTTTATGCCTGGAAATGGGGAGCTCCATGAGCTAAGACAATTTTGTCACCTAACAAGGGTAGGAGGCCACTTTATGTCATTGGAATTCCTTCCCCCCACTTTTTTTTGTCTTCCAGACTTAATGCTCAGGGCTGTAAAAGACAATCAAAGAGTTTGTATGTTCAACTAATCCTTGATAGACATTGTCCTAGGGCTAGGGTCTGTGGTAAATAATGGGGGAATGGTAGGTAAAATATGGTCCTACTCTTAAAAAGTATATAGATAGTATCAAGTCATTGGAAAACCCACTAGTTTGTATGGGGCAGTCATCAGTTCTAGAAGCCTCTCCAATAGATCTGATCACAGGACTGTCCAGTTCTTGCCCGGGCCTTGCCTACTGCCCTGAGCCCTACTGAGTTCAGACTGCCTGGCTGTTCAGTCAGCAGCTCTTGTCCCACTGAGCAGTGTCCTGGACACTGACTGAAGCCATCTACTCACCCAACCTCAGAGATAAGCCTCCTTCATCATGACAGGCACAGACTGGGATCGAAGTTAACCCTCAACTCTGTGTAATCCACATAGATGTGTAGTTATCTGCACTGACTCCAGAATCAGAATCATTCTCTGAAGATCAGTCACACATGTCTTAAGATGTTTTCGTAACTATAGGGGCAAAAATGCTCTACCTTATACTAATGGATAAAAAAAAAAAAAAAAAAAAAAAAAAAAAAAAAAAAAAAAAAAAAAAAAAAAAAAAACAGTTTCCAAGTGCAGAACAGCTGCATCTTAATGCAGAAGAAATAGACAAAAATGGATCTTATTTTACTCCTAAGGCATTATGTTTCTCTCTTCTAAGTGGAGGTATTAGGAATTCTGTTATTTTCTTTTTTTGTTGGTACTGTTTAACCCCTGACCTTTATATTTTAGCTACAAATCACCCTACTGATAACAGAAGCTCTATTATAAGCCACATGCTTCATCAAAAATAAACCTAACATTCTTTTTCTCATTTGCCACCTGACAGGTTGAGGAAAATAGTTTTGTTTTCACAATGAAGTCATAGACATAAATCTCCCAGGATTAAGACCCTTGAAGCAGCAATCCAGCAGACTCCATCAGTTTTGCTTTGAGACAGAAGTGGGGGCAGTGGGGGGTATGGAGTGGGGTGTAGCTAGAGAGAGATTTCTTCTAGAAAACTCAAACTCCAGAGGAGAGCAGTGCATTCAGCAGCTCTGGCTCAATGCTAACCACTCTGTTAAGATTGTTGATTTTGAATCCAAACCTGTGAGAGTTCTTATTCTCTTTGTAATGACATCACTGTACTTCCTTTGCCACCCCCCACCCCTTTCCCAGGCTCTGCAGTTTAATTAGTTTGTTTTTAACTTAATGGTTTATAGTAATCAGGGAACAGAGTGTGCTGGAGTTAGAAAACATCACTCAAACCCCCTCTTCTCTCAGCCTGTTTCCACAGCTGTAATTGCAGAGTGACAACTTCTTATGGTTATTGGGGGAATCAACGATAGGTACTACCTAATCATGCCTGGTACACAGGTTCTTCATAAAATCCATCCATCTCCCTCCCTACCCCCCATACTCTTCTGAACCTGGACTCACCATGAGCAGGTCCACTCAAGGGGTTCATCTCCCCAGAGGTGAGACAGTGAGTTCCCAACTAGGGTCAGCTGCAGTAACCAGCTAAGAAGTCCCCAGCTTCAGATGGGAACCTTTGAGCTTGACGGCTGTGCTGACCTCGTCTGCTTTCAGTAGAATCCAAGGAAGGATCCTAGTAGGAGTGCCTTTCCCTTTATCCTTTCCTATACTAGGAGTACCTTCCCACCCAGGATAATCAAAGCAGATAAGCAGTTTTACATGAGTGAAAAAGTTTAAGTACTTTCCTTTAGTCTGGCAAATATTGTCTATTGAGTCATCATCCCTTCTTGACTGTCTCCTCCCATCCTCCCTCCTCCCAACTGTCTCCTCCCATCCTCCCTCCTCCCAACCTCCCTCGGCACCCATCCCACCTGCCAGCATCATTGTTGCCAAAAAAAAGTCCACTTTACAAATGGCCTAAAGGATGATTAAATGAGACGAACAGATTGCACCACTAAAATTAAGACTGAAACCCCAAGATCTCCCTTTCCCAGGACGAATTACAAGAGAGCTCCTCATCTTGATGTCAAGGACTTCCCTCTTGTACCTCATCTGGCTTTCTCTCCTCAGTTCTTACTATGTCTCAGTATGGATCTGAGTCCCAATAGGTAGATCTTTCCTCATTTCCTCCTGTGTCCCAACTCATCTGCTGCAGGTCTTCCTAACTTCTCCCTTTCTCCATTCCCTACCCAATTCACATTGCTTTTTGAAGGGTTGTCGCCAGTCTTCCACCACATTCCCTTTCCTCGGCAGAGGTGAGCAGTGCACATGAAGTTCAGAGAGTGTGGGGTTTGAATCCCCTCTGTACTATTTATTAATTGCAAAACTTTGAGCAACCCATCCACACTCTGCTTCGGTTTCAGATCTCTCAAATGGAAGTAACACCACCATGTTGTTGGAAGAATTAAATGAGATAGAATGTAGAAAACAGAAGCTGAACGGAATAATCAATCAATAAGTGACAGCATATTGTTGTCATCCCATAGGGCCACCCCATCTCTCACTTATTGTCAGTTAGTGGCAGGGTTGCACAGTTTGGCCATATTATATTTTGCTGGTGACCAGAAATTCAGTTTGCGAAGCCTTTATGGGGGAAGAGTTTGTAATTGAGAAACATGTGACCTTATGAGAAAAATAGTGTTAGAGAAACTGAAGTCACAACATGTGACTGTCTAAAATTCATTACAAATAATTTGGCATTCATTGTAATAAGTCAACAAAGGCAGACTATTACACAAAGAGACTGTAGTAATATTTTATACATAGCAAATTAGTGAGAATTCTTTTCCATTTACCATTTCCTTGCTCACCAGCAGCTTTTCTGGAACTCCTCTACTAAAAGAGACAGAAAGATGCTTCTGTATTGCTTGCTTTGTAGCAGCTAATACCTACACCAGGAGGCATCCTGTCCCTGCTTCTTCCTCCACCCACACACTTAATGTATTTTTTAAAGGCAATACTCAAAACAATCTACAGATACATTTTTGATTTGGTGGCTCAGGGTTTTTGACTGTTGCTTCCACACTTCCATCTTCTAATCCTGCTCCTTTCTCCTGCCCATCTTATTCTATCTCAGCCACTCAAGGAAACTCACCCCATTCCAATCAGCTGACCCTGGGCATAAGTGACCCTCCTTTCCTTCTTCCTTCTTTCTCTGCTTCTTCTATACCAGGGTACCTGAACCTTAGATGAAGAGTTAAAACTATTTTCACCCAAGACTCTGTCTTATCTGTTTCAGAGCTGTGCTCACTGAGGAGGGAGGTCAGGTGTGGGCCTGATGGAGCTCTTTCTTCTACTTACACTACACAGAAGTGGTGCCTCCTTGCCTGGGCTTTCCCAGGGTGTCCTTAGGGATGTGCCCTTTCAATTCTCCTTTCTCTTTCATCCCCAGGCCTCTGCTTATGGCCTCTTTGGCCTTGTAATGCCCCACCCTCCCTGCTTTCTTCTCGAAGCCCCTCCCCCCAATGGGAATGATTTGGCTCTAGGCCCTGAGACTCCTGTGGGGCTGGTTAGCCTGGGCTCTGCAGACTTCTTGGATTGCCTCTGGCTTTCCTCTCTGGTGATTGCAGGCACTTGGGAAGGAAGGGAGGACAGCGGTTATGATCCTCTCAGTAGGAAAAGGTGAGGGGGCTTCCATTTCCTACTCAGATTTCTCCTCCCAAATTTCTGAAATGAAACACACCTCACTGTGAGGATTTGTTTCTCTGCAAAGAGTCTCAACTGGGTTGCATTTATGGTGCTTCTAGTAACATAATGTGACTCTTTTTCATGCGAACTTCAAGTCCTGACCTTAACTGCCATCAAAAAGTTTCTTATATTAGGTGACTATACAATGTGCCAGTCTGAAATTGCTTCTCTCCAAACATTAATTTTTTTCTTACAACTAGAGAGGCAGCTGGGCTTTCTTTGCTTTCTTTTTTTAGAATACAAAAGTTTCTCCTTTTCCTGCCCTCTCTACTTTATTCACCACCTCAGGACTCCAGGAGAGAGATGAATGGAAAGCTTTGTCAAATGTGTTACTCAGGGCACTGATGCCCTTCTCACCAACCCATTTTGGTAAAAGTTATTAAGCTTGTCTCTCTCCCAAAGCAGGACTTCATTTTAAAGTAATTTTTTTTTGAGACTAGGTCTCACTATTTTTGTCCATGGAACCTCAGGTTTATGTTGCCTGTGGTACCACAGACTCAAGCAATCCCCAGCCTCAGCTTCCCAGGTAGCTGGGATTACAGGCACGTGCCACCACACCCAGCTGTACCAAAGTTGGACTTCATAATGGACTCACACTCCCACTTTCCTAAAGCAAGGGAGTGCAGGAAAACATGTTGGTTGTTTATGTATGTGTAAGATTGCTTGGCAGATCAAAGATGACGCCTTGGGATGGGCAAAGGCTCAAAATGGTGTTACTTCAGCATGGCCCACCAGGTATGGGGTCCCAGACTGTGACTGAAGGACCATGATTTGAGTTGGAATTGAGGTTTATAATTCTATGACATTTATCACTTGAATGTAGAGAAGAGAGATTTTTGAGTAGAAAAATTAATCATTAAAAATTATCCCAGACAACAAACAAATGGATGGGAGTGGTTGTTTCTGTTAGGAACGGAGGCTTCATCTCCTGGAGGATGGAGAAGTTAATTAAGAAAGAAAGGTGCTTATAAGTAGGATGCTTAGCAGAAGTGGTGATATTGTCCTTGTTACTGAATGTTTTCCTTCCTGATATAAAAATATTCTCTTGGCACTTATGGAGAAGCTTAATTTTTATTATTAGATATGTATTTATTTAGTGCAAAATAAAAGCCTGTAGAACATGTGTGTGTGTGTGTGTGTGTGTGTGTCCTCTATCAAAAATCAGGAGGAAGGACTTATATAGTATACTAGGATTCAAAGGATGACTGGATGGATGGATGAATGGATGCATGCATGCATGGATGCATGGATGGATGGATGCATGGATGCATGGGTGGATGGATGGAAGGATTGTTGAATAAATGGGAAAAAGCACAGATGACCTGTTATGACTGAAGGGTCTAACTCCAAGATCTCTGATTCTAGACAAAGGAAGAAGTAGATTCATTAGGATTGGAGGAGTATCCTTTGCAAGAAGTAGTTCCAATCACTTTTTGTATATATCTGCTGGATGTCTTACTTTCTCCTGAGCCCTGTTGGGACAGTACCATCTTTGACTTATATTTTTGATGATGGAAGGTAGCTTTCCCTTCCCTTTCACACAGTACTTGAGTATCACACTGCCTGTCTGCTTCCTTCTCTGCTCTTCTGACTCAGCTTTAAGTTTATCTGGATAGTCACTGCAGATATTCACAGGAGTCAATTTGATTTCATTGCGCCACATGAGTTCTTAGGCTCTGTTTTCTGGACTGATTCAGTTGATTTCAGTATGAATTAAAGGAATCCAGCCAATCTATTAGTTTGACAGCCATTCTTGTTGTGGCACAGGGGTCTGCACAGTCTTTCTCTTGTCCCCTGGCTCTGATCTCCTCTGACCCAGACTACATTTCCCATCCTTCTTCAGCAATCAGTCGCTGCTTCTGCCAATTCTTTCACACATGTACTCTTTATTCACATATTTCTTATATACTTATGGTTCTGTATTCACAAATAGCACCTCCTCAGAAGCACATGTGTAAGGAATTCTTAGAACAGAAAATAAACTAGAGGAATCCTGGACAATTTTGAGCTCAGTTGAGAGGATTATGTCACCCAGTCACTTCTTTTTGCTCCTTTTTCCAATTCAATTAGCAAGTAAAGTCAGAATGATCATTAATGAACAGCTATTAAGAGAACACATTTATTCATCTTTCACAGTTTTAAAAAGAGAAAGTTTCATGAACAGAATATAATAGAAAATAGTCTCTTTTTAAGCTTTATTTTCTTTCCAAGGATTGGAAGGTTCTTTCTCAGACTCAATTGCCTGGAAGATACCAAACAATTAACCCATAAGTCTATAACCACCCACTAAAACTGCAAATAAAATCATATGGAAAACAAACAAACAAATACCACAAACCACAATTAGCAATTGACTAATCCAAGTAAGGTCCCCAGAAGAGTTCAGTGCAAAGTGGTCAACTGAGGATTAAGGAGAAATACTATAAAAGTCAAAATAACATAACCAGAACAGTCTCTGCTGAATCGTACAGAGGTTCTTTTCAACGATAAACATTTTTGAAATACATTCAGCCGGGAAATAAAAATACCACCGTGCTGAAAAATCCATATCTTTGAGATTATCCTCCTTGAAGAATATTCAGATTCTGGGAGATATATATGGAGCTTGGGCCAAGGAAAAGAGCACCTACCAGAACAGGTTCATTCACCTGAAACCCCAGAGGGAAGACAGCAGTGACAGCCAGTCCATACTCATTCCCAAAGGCTCCCTCGGCATCAGGAACAAGATTGCCATGCCAGTGTTTCTCTTGAGCAAGTGAATTTAGATGTAGGTTAAGAGAAAACTGCAACCAAATCCATGGGGACTGTGGATTGTTGTTCCCTGACTTGTTCTTAATTTCTCAGCTGAAAGTAGTATTAAGATCCTGTCTTTTTTCTGCCCTGGAAACTTGCAACTCTCTGGCCTGCCTGAGTCTATGCAGGTGTCTCTCTTTTTCTTTCTCCTAATAAACCTGTCCTTTAAATGTACAGGAGGAAAAAAAGATACCCTAACAGACATTCTTCATTTGTGCTCATCTAATGTCACTGAGTTCCTCAAATTTTTTCTTGCTCTTTTTATTTTCTTATGATTTGATTCACACATTATGAAGTTCATTCAAAGTATATAATTCAATGACTTTTTAGTATAGTCGCAGAATTTTGCAACCATTACCACCATAATCAATTTTAGAACATTTTCATTACCACCAAATGAAGCTTCTTCACACTCCTTAAACATCACCCTCCAATTCTTCCACCTTCTTTTAACTCAAAACCACCATTAATCAGTTACTTTTCTGTCTTTATAATATAGTTGCCCACTATGAACTGTTATGGGCTGAAATATACTCCCCCCCCATTCATATATTGAAGTCCTAACTTATGGGACAGATTTTTAAAATTTTTATTTATTATTATTCTTTAAATCATAGTCTCAGCCAATGAGCCTTGATGGTAGGTTTTCAGTCTTAAGTTTGTGTTGGGCAGTCAGTCTATTTTTATTTGTGGTCTTTCCATAATTTCTCGTCAGAGGTTGTCTTCTCCAACCCCTTCTTTGTTGTTTTGCTGCAGGTTTAGAGGGTCTCACCCCCTGCCAGTGTCAGTGAAGAAGTTTCTCTGTGGATACAGGCATCTGTGAACGGCCATTGTAGATCATCTCCTCTGCCTCAGTTTGCAGCTTTGCTGTGGGGCCGATGCCCCCAGTCTTTGGTCTTCCTCTCCTCTCCCATAGTGTGGGGAGGGGCACCTTGCTCTCCTAGAAGGCTTCTCTGAGATGAGTTCTTGGGTTTTTCAGACCCAGTGAGCGCACAGGTATGCTTCGTGATGATGTGTTTCCAGTTGGTTCTCTGTCTCTCATGGACTGGTTTTCTTGATTGTGCATCTGCTGTGCCCAGCTCAAGCTTGTGGGCTGGATATTTACCTGATCCCTCACCCGTTTTATGATGGAGTTTGTGTTATGCATGTTCTTGCTCCTCCTGAAGATTAGATGGAGAGTAAAATGGAAGGGGCATCCTGTCCCACCCACCCCCACCTCGCCAGCCCACAGGCTGGTACCACCCTGTGTGGAGGCGGGGCCCAGCTCTCCATGCATGTGCATCTCAATACCCCCTTGGACTAGGGCCTGGGGGCAAATGCCTCCACCAATCTGGGATACAGATGGATGCCCAGTGCTCAGCCCGGCTGCTCCATGCAGCTCAGGGCTCTGCCCCTTCTGCCTCAGGTTCTGGTGGAGGGGTCCCACCCCTATAAACCCCCTAGTCATGCCAGGATGAGGGGCCTCAGCCAGGTAGTGTCCTCTGTTGCAGTGGGACACATTTCTTATAAAGGTAATAAGTTAAAAGGATGTCACTAGAATTGACTCTAATCCATTATGACCAGTATCCTCAAAAGAAGAAAAGTTTAAGATACAGGGACAAAGGGAAGACCACAAGAAGACTGAGGGTGAAGTATGGAGACTAGAAATCTTGCATGTCCATACTCCCTTTGGAATAAAATAACTTCAGTTCTACCAGTCAGTCACCCATGAGAGTCTGATTTGGAGGAATTGGTTTTATAGGGAGGAATTGATTTGATGGTAGAAGAATATGGACCCCAGTCAGCAGTAACAGTGCTGCTGACACCCTGCCCAGCTCTGCCACTGGTGCAAAGCAGTGATTGCAGAGGCAGTTCAGGAAACCCCATGCTGTGACCTGGCATTTTTTTCAATTACCTCCAGAGCCTACTCTCTGATCCTCCTAGGGTTCCTGTGATCTAGATGACATTCTTGAATAAATTCCCTTCCAGCTTAGATAAACCAGAATGGATTGTATTGCTAGTGACTAGAACCCTGAACAACAAACACAGTTTTTTTCAAAATAAGGGAATTCTGGGATTTCAGGAACTATAGACCTTCCCCTTCAGCAAAAATAAACTACTTTTCCTCTTTTAAAAAGTGACCTGATTCTTACTGATTATCAACTAGGTTCTATCTTCTTACACTTCTTAATACCAGCCCAGAATAACCTGGTAAAGACTGTCAAACAGCATGGCTTTTGCTTGTAGGAGGTTGGCTAAAGTGGGAGTGAATTAGCTCAGTTAACTTATACACTAACAATACACTAACACACCTGTCATCATCAGCTCAGGTGGTGGGAGAGAACGCAGGAGCATTGGTCTTGTTGGTTTTGTGCTTGAGATATTATACAATAATCAGAAGATGAGACAGCCCTTTCCCCTGAAGGAGAATGGATAATGGATTGGGGAAAAAAAGAAAAGAATATAGTAGATGCTTAAGAAATTGCTAGAACAATGGAAAATAGAATTAAGAATGAGAGACCCTTTCTGCCTCAGGATGCCATCTAGAATCCTGAGCCAGGTTGACATGAATAATGCTAAGCAGCATTCTGAGTTCATTTAGCACATCTCAGAAACTTATTCTAGCCAAGCTTTACCTTCCTAAAGTCACTAAATAATTTCCCAACTCTTCTGAATGGATTAACTGAACCTTACACACACACACACACACACACACACACACACACACATATATGAGTGTTATTAAGGAAATAAAGAGGATTTTTTTTCTGTAAACTCAAAGCCCACCGATGCTCATTCCAAACCTTAAAATCTTTAAAGATCAAAAGTCCTACTAGAGGATAAAGCATACCAAACCCATAGAGAAACGTTAGTTTTGGCAAGATGAGCAAAGAGAAGTGGAAAGAAAGGAAGCAAACAAAATCCAGAGAGGAAATTCTACCTTGACTCTCCTCACAGAAATTTCATTAAAAAACAACAAACAATCAGCCAGTGGCCTTTATATCATTGAAAAAATAATTAAAAGGAAATCATTTAAAATGAGGGCCTTCTGCGGGTCCTGCTTTTTTCAACATAGGAAATTCTGAGGTTAAAAATTTTTGTGGAATTTAATCTCTTTAAAAATGAATCAGGTCTCCCAGCCTCGGAGGTTGATGGAATAGTTCTCTCCTAGGTAAGAAATATACTCACTCTATATAGATATGGAGAGGCCATGTGAGGTATAGCCCCTCCCCTGAAACACAATTTCACACCGTAGGAGTTAGGATTGGACCAGGTGCAATATCCAAAGGAGAGTCAAGAAGTCGTTCAGTTGTGTCTTCCTAACAGAAACCAGAAATGTAGCTCAAATCCCTCCCCAAAGTGATTGTTTCATGGACTGCAACAAGGGACAGTGTTGGATGACATAACAGTGACACCATTTGCAAAGATGACTCAGTGTAAGAGTGTTTCTTCCTCCCCAATGCATACAGGCCTGGTGACGTTAACCACCCTTGTGTTTAACACAAGGGTGTCTAATATCACCCCTTCCTACTTTCTCAGCAGCCTCAAATGTCCCTGGTCTCAAGAATTTGTAATCCAGTAAATTGAGTTGTGGACAATCTACAGTGGTGATTCCTTTTGGTAATAAAAACTCACATGAATAAGGTGGATAAGTTTGTTTCATAGTAAAATCTCCAAAAATCTTCCTAGTCTAATCCCCACTAGAGTGTCTGGCATACACTCAAAGAAAGAATGAAATCCGACTGTTGCCTTACTAGGCACACCTGAATTTATGGCTCATTTCACTGCTTGCGCTATGCTCCATGAGACAGATCTGAGTAAGTTTCATTTTCACTGAGAGCAACCCAACTTCAAGCCACAAAGATCAATAGAAGCCCTGTACTTGGTCTGGCTGCACAGCAAGAAAACAAGGTGAGAAATGGTCCCTAAGTTAATAAAAGGAAATAGCACACACATACACACACTCACCCCCACACAGACTATTGACTTCACTTCCAGATGGACTACCAGAGGAAGCTCATTGTAAACCAAGCTGAACAGGCCACGAAAAGTGGTTAACTGTCATGAATGTAAAAAAGTTGTCCCCCTTCCCCTCCAAAAAATGGTGAAGAATGACCAACAAAATGAATGTGAATGAAATATCAGGGTATTACCCAGGGCAGAGATTCCTGGGTGATAATTCCTCAGTCATAATTTGGGTAACTTGGTAAGTTATTAGACAATGTAGACATAAAGATTTGGGTAGCCCTTTGGGGAGAGAATAAGCAGAGAACACTAGCACTTTAACCTGTGATGGGTGAAAGGAGCATTCCTGTCTTATAATACAGATCCTTTGTCTGTAGACTATCTCAAATATTGTAAAATGAGTTTAGGTGGAATATGTGTGAATGTGTACGCAAGGCAGGAAGGGTGGATGTTCAATATAAATATCCCTGGAAATGATGGCAACTGAGGAATGCTTCACTGTCAGAAGCAATCATAAAAAGGTCCTCACTTTATTCACCTGTGAATTCTCAATGTTAATAGACTCATCTCTCTTCACAATGGCAAAAGAAAGACCTTGATCTAGGTGCAATATGAACAGCCTTCCAAAGGAAATTTCCAGAAACCCAGACCATCACCTCACATCTTGATAGAATCAAGCAAACAACCTTAATCCATATACAAATATCTCACTGATTTTTGCTCTCTCTCTAGTTGTGGCAAAAAGGACCCACCCACATATGTTTAATTTCTTTTAATCCTCTGTGTACCCCTGAAAGTCATTGGAAGTGACTTTTCTGCCTGTCATATTAAGCCAGGAGAATATTCCTGCAAATAAATAAATAAATAAATAAATAAATAAATAAATAAATAAATAAATAAATAAATAAATAAATAAATAAATAAATAAATAAATAAA